>APFE030511214.1:17551-31884 GCA_000404065.3 Pinus taeda
TAATATTTTAACTTTATTTTAAATCAAGTTTTATTGGATATTAATAAGATTAAATTTTGTCCCGGATCCGGGTGTTAACACTGCCTTAAATGGCATTCATGCGCACTTAAGACGCATGAGGCCGCCACCTGCTCCGCAGCGTGGAGCCCCAGAAGCAGAACGGAGGCGGGGAGAATGTTTTTATGGTCTTGGCACGGCGCAGGACAACGCCATTAATGGCGAACGAAGCCTGACGCAGTCTGTGGAGCAGTATTTACAGGCAGCGACTCAGTAATTTTTTTTCACTATGCCTTCGGTCGAAGAATACTCTGTTCGGTTTGTTGTGAGTTCTGTGGGTGAGGTCGAGAGGGAGCCCCGCCTTAGAGGGGAAATTCGAGCTGGTTCTGGCTCGAATTGGCAGCCCTTCAACTCGTCCAGTGTTCTACGGAATTCCTTCTTCAGTTTGGGGTAAGTGCTTCATCCGCGGTTATTTCAGTTTTTCAGGCTCTGTATCTCGGTTCAGTGTTTCCATTGTCTTCTGTTCTATTTCTCAACTTGGTTCGGGGTCCTTGGATGCTCTGAGGAGCAATTCTGGTTTCCACTCTGTCTCGTTGAAAGTCACAGTCCTTATTTGCACCATGAAGCGACCTGGGAAGCGTTCTCGCTCCGGGGAAAGACCTGGCAGCAGCAAACGACCCGTTGCTCACCCTCAGTCCACTCCTCTGCTCACCACCATCAATCTCACTTCTCCCCCTAAGGATCCTCCTGCATCTAACCCCACTCACCATCCGATACCCAATAGCGCTTTCCAATCCACCCACTTTAAATTTCAAAGCAACCTGAACCGCCCCCTGATTTCAGCCCAGATAACCATCCTGATGACGGAGGAAATCAACCAGGTGCCTCCAATTTCCTGCATTGACCCCAATTCTTCCAACAGCAGTGACCGTTCCTCTGCCCAATTCGCCATGGCTGCAAAGAAGGATGTTGCACCAGTGATTCAGGTCGACTCGCCTTCCCCAATTCCTCCCCTGAGTGACTGCATCAACCTAATCCTGGACCCCGACGCTGGCAACGCCGACAAAGACCAGGAGGGAAACGTGTTGCATGAAAATGACGGGCTCAGCCACGATGACGCGTGTCAGCAAGCTGAGGAGACACAGGGAGAAGAGGACAGTTGAACAGATGGCTCTTGTGTTTGCACTTTTTGGTTTTTGGAAACTGCTTCGGGTGTTTGGCTCAGTTTTGAGAATTCTCCAGCCGCAGCGTATGCTAATGTCTTGGTCTCAGTACTCTCTCTCTCAGTTTCTCAGTACTCTCAAGGTTACTAGTCATATGCTTAGTCTCAGCACTCTCTTTCTCAGTTTCTTTGTAATGCCAATGAATTTGGCAGTCTGTTCTGTCTATCTGGTTGTTAGCTTGGATGAAATCCCCAGCTCTTCTACTATGGGGAATTTTTGTAACATATGTGATGAGCAGGCTTCTGTAGCTGCCCCCTCTTGTAATTTTATTATGTTTACCAGTTAATAGAAATAGCATAGTCTTTTACCGAGAAAAAAAAAAATAAGATTAAATTTTGTAAATTGGGTTTGTATAGGGTTGGGTATAACGGTTGTATTCTTCTCTAACTAGTTTCAAAGCTTGGTTAGTAACATGATGAGTTATAATGTTTTGAATATTGTTATATTGGCTTTGAGCCTTGAGAACTCTTGATTATATATATGGGTTGGCTTGGTACCAACAACTTGCTTTAGAGAGAGACGTTGATCTCTTTCCCCAATAAAAAATAGAAAATGCAAAAAAGTAAATTTTTTAATATACATATATATTTTTTAATTATTATTATGTATTATTTCTTTATATAAAAGTTATGTATTACAATTTAAACACTTCTCTAAAAATCCATATTTAAAATGAATTACCTATATTATTTATTTTATATTTAATTGTCACATACATAAGTACGTAATTATTTAATTTTTATTTAATTTAATTTAAGATGGAGATGAATTATAACAATAAAATGGAGATGAGGATCATTTATGATTTTCCTTTGAAATTCCAATAGCCATCAAGTTTCCAAATTTCTATGTTTTGTTTGAAAACAAATTGTTGTCCTTTTCAACCTATCTAGTCCTCCAAGCTTCATTTTCTAAACTTTGAAAAAAGAATGAGAGCAAGTATACCACCCATCCAAAATCACAACATGATAAAAATGTTTAGGGATTCCTTAAATTGCAGCAGAGAAGGACACCAATTCAATTTGTTTAGGCTTTTGAGAACCCTATGAAATGCATGTTTCTCAATTGTTTTTTTTTTCTCCCCCATCCAAACAACTTCTCATCATAATCTCGAAGATGTTGTTCAGAGAAAATGGTAGAATATCACAGTGATGACTCCTCGAAGATTGCTTCTAGTTTAGTTATGATTTAGGTGATATAAATTTGATATATTGCAAATTCTATAATGCACTTTTACCTACTTGGAAAGTTCTACTTTACCAATACTTTAGTCTCATGATTCCTCATGCCTTTCAAGTCGATTTTACAATTCACTTTTACCCACTTGGAAAGCTCTACTTTACCAAGACTTTAGCCTCCTGATTCATCATGCCTTCGAAGTCTACATCCTTGTTCTGTGCAGTGCTATCTCTAAGTAACTCTACATTCATCTACACTTATATCGACATGTCTTTGCACCCTTTTGGTGCAAATGCTAGTTATATGTATTTTATGGAGTGAAACGACACAACTAAAAAGAGTTGAGGCCGAGTTTATGATAAAAAGGTTGAATTCAATTTATTTCATGTCACATTTGGCTTTTAAAGGTGAGCTGACAAGGAGGAGTGGATTTTATGGAATTTTTATATAAAGGGAGCAATTAGGAAAGATTAATTTGGCAAATGTAGGATATTATAACTTTGGATTATGAAATTTAGAAAATGATTAAGGTACCAGAATTAGGATTTGTCCCGTGGATTTTAAGATATATGTGCGTTAAGGTTATTAGGGTAGAGAGTAAGGCTTATAAAGAACGTAAGAATTAATGTTTAGGTTTTCCATAATTAGGGCAATGATACACAAGGGTAATAAGACAAGAATTAATGTTTAGATTTTTATATCTCATTGGGACAAGTGGCATTAGGCATTATGGCATCATAAATATTGGGTTTGGGACTTGCATCAACAAGGGATTAAGGCATAAGGCATCTTCTAGAGGGGTTTGGGACTTGCATCAGTAAGTTAGGATTAAGGCATCTTCTAGAGCTTAGGGCATTTATTAAACATCTAGGGGCATATATGCACTTAGGGTTTTGCACTAAAATCTAATTTGCATATACTTCATAATCTAGGGTTTCATTCATGTACTTAGGCATATGGGAATTACTCACGTGCTTCACAATGCATATAGCATATTCACATTAATGACAACTTTTACCAACATGAACTTGGACTTGATTCAATTGCTTTCATAATTCTCCTCGGGAGGAGTTGACCCCATGGGATTCAACCTTTATCACAGCCTCAACAATCTATGTTCTCTGTGTTGACTGACCTCTCCTATCACATCAATAGGCCATGCTTCGCCCTGAACACATTTTCCCTTTTCCTTTATGTGGAAAGGTATGGGCTAGGATTGGATTCTCGATGCTTTCTTTCAAGGTTGAGCAAACCGAGAACCGCTTGAAGTCCACCACCGAAAAGGAGGAGGAGACAAGGATTCTAATGAAGGCCAACGTTGCCCTACAACTTGTTGTGTTTTGCGTGGAGACATTGGTGCTAATACTAGCTTGCTCACTTCAATGTTGTGCATGGGAGAGGGAATACCAAGGGCTTGATGTGGAGTAGAGGAGGTGGTGGGGTAGGAAGTTGGGCCAACTGCTTCACATGCAATTCTCCTCCATGTTATTTCCTCAAGAACTTTGTCATGGTGTTTTATAAGATAAAATTGCCAAAACCCTATTCCTATACGTTCGATGTAGCTCTGCCAACATGGGGATCTATCCAAGTATTTGGTCATGGAAATGAAAAAGGCCAAGCAAGTGCGTGTGGCCAGCACCTAGCAAAGTTCCTTCATATGCTTGAAGAAGACCCCCTTCTTTCAATTCTTTGGGATATAAGAATTTTGAACAAGGCTATCCAGGTTCAAGTTTAGCGAAGGCTTGGGGTGCGCTTGGATTCTTCAATCCTTTTTCCTTTGTCCTAGAGTCAAAGAAAATGTCCAGTTTCATTCATAGGCACATCGTTCCCACGAGAATTTAAATAAAATTTGACATTACTTATAAACATGACAATGTACAGAAGTGGAAAATCAATAATTGTTGATGTCGTTAGCTTATTTAGCTTAACTAGCATTTGAGATAGCAACTTTTTCTACATTGATGTTGGAGTGACCAGTAAAAATATATTATGTGGGGGAATTACTAGTGTTTTTGTCAGCTTCTTACTCGGTTGAGGAAGGTCTATGCTAAATCTTTATCATGTTCTCAAACCTGTTGAAGTGGACTTTTGTCCTCATGTCTATATGCTACTAGAGATTGATGAAGAGTGGTGATTTGTTGTTGTTCTCATCAAATCTTTCACTGGGGTTTTGATTTTGCTTTAGAGCATCATCGAGTTGAGAATTTACATTGTTGGTTTCCTGTTCTGATTTTTGGGTGGCCTTCGTTTAATCTCTAATCTGTAAAGGCATTTTCTTTGAGATTTCAAGCTTTATTCTTAATAATTAGTGCCCATCCTTTAATAACAAATTATGAAAATTGTATGTTCACTTTATCCCAAAGCCAAGCAATTATTTCGGGTCGAATACCACTGCAACATCACATCTTGGCAATTGTAAGATATTTTTTTGACAAAATAAGACCAGAAAGTGTCACAAGTATTAGGGGATAGAAGACATCAAAGTGTATTCAGATTCAACCTGGAAATAGAGAGGTCTCTTGCAGAGTGGTGGCTTTATTAACCAATGAATTTGCATCTTTTTTTAATTCAGATAACACATGCCAAAATTCACAAGAAAATTGGCTTAAGATTTGGTTTCCACCTGGTCATAGTTTTGGAGATGGGGAGATAAGAGGACTAAGCCAAATCTTAAATCAAAGAGATAATGAGGTAGGAGTCTCCAATGCAAACCATTTTTCCTGAAGTAATCTAAATCTTTTAATATAACCAATGACTTCGTAATGTTACTTAAATTAATCCATTTATTCCAAGCATAATTGAGGCTTACCATTCCTCCAAGATGGAATTGTCCCCTTGACCAAATGGGACCAACATTCCCCTTCACTTCTCCTTGAAAAGAGTGTGATTTTTTTAGCATATCCATCTATAGATGTTACTGTCAACAAGATGCAAGATGGGATGTATGTGGGGCGGGAACATGTATGAAAGTGCCTCACGGAGGTCATACTTGCCTCTGTAATGATGGTTTATAGAAATTCATGAATTCAACGATAGGGTATTGTGTTACAAAATGTAGCTTTACTCTTCCCTGGACTCATTTGAGTTTTTCTATCTTTTATTAATATTGAATAATTTATTCTAATTTATGCATGTAATTTATTTTCAAATGTTTTTTGTTTTTCAAGTTAAATTGTTTTTGCTTATTTTAATTTTTTTTTCATTTGCTTTCCTCCCTCATTTAAATATAACAATGTCCACCAGGTTGTTCATATATTGTCTTGTTCGAAATTCCATGGAAGATTATGGGAGGCGTAGTTCTCAGGGTATCTCATATGCTACCGAGATGACAATTTATCAACATACAGATATGAATGTTAGCATTGTAACTGCGACTATAAGGTAGTTGGACACATATTTCATGGAAAATTTAGAAATAACAAGGAAATCAATTGTTCGCCCTAAGTAAAATGACTTGTGGATGACATATTGGCATCAACATCTATTTATTTCCTGTCTTTCAATTTCTTTTTCATTTTTCCCCAGAATAGCTTCTTAATGAATTCATTATTGAAAATGATAAAAGAATATTTTGAATTTCCTAAAGAAGGGAGAAAGACATACATTATCCAACACAACATTTTTGCATGTCCAATCTATCACCAATTTCGAGTCACTGTGACCTCTAATTTGGATACTCCCTGCTTGCTTGCAAAATGAAGAAAGGTCTAGAAAGCTGCAAGATCAACCTTTTTGTCTGAGCCTTTGTGTGAACAATATTGAATATGATCCATAAATTGGTGTAGATATTCCATTGGAATTGTTTGTAAAAAAAACTGAGGACAAAAATATTTTTAAAAAAATGAGGACATAAATATTTTTAATTTTTCCTCTTCCATATTTTTTAGTTAGTTGATTTTCTACTTAATTAGTTGAGAAAAATCGAAAATAGAAAAAAACACACACACCATCCACAATAGACACAAAATTTTCCTAAGAAACCCTTAAGAGGGAATACCTAGCTAGAAGGTGTGACTGTTGTGCTATGTTTTTTTTCCTCAAAAATTATTTCACGTCATTTTTTAAAAAAACCCAAATAAATTGAACTCCTCTAGCAAGTACCTTATGGTTGCAAGGATTTCCATTGTTCAGGGACATTTATGTTAGTCTAACTTTCTTCTTAATTTAACCTCCTCATATATTCATTAGCAAATATAGAAACTCAAATTTTAATTGTATTTCATTGTCAATATATTTCACTTCTTTATTGTCTTCCAGATTCCCTGACTCCTCCTTTTATCATTCCTTTGCACCTCTCGATGCAATTTCTAGTATATTATGTTATGACAACATCCATGTATATTCTAAGCTCCAGGTTGTAGCATATTTACTTGAAGCAGTAAACAACATTCAACAATCTAGCTCTCACTCAGTACTTAGTTTCCCACTGTCCAGTCTCCAATCCAATTTGTAGTTGCCATCTACTCAACCCAAGTCATGGTGATGTGTTAATATATGCAAAAACCAACAAAACCCCACACATGAAACATTAGTTCATACATGATCTATAGGTAGTCGTTTATACAACTCTTTTTGTAATTGGAAACTCATGTTTTGCATCTTCACTCCTCTTTTTATCTTCTCTCTTTATCCTTTCATTGATATGAAATGATGAAATTAGATCCACATCAGAAAGAAAACAAAAGAAAAAAACGCATATCTAGAAAGCAAGGGACACCGAGATCATACTCCAACTCTCCTTGAAGGAAAATTTTATTAATTAAATCATTTTATTACTAAATTTCCCAAAAAAGGCCAATACAGAAATTGCACCTTCTTAATGGGAAAATATAGGAAAAATTACCAGCATCACATTGAGACCAATGCAAATTCTAAAACAACCCTTGAGTGGTTCACTACATGTACACAATCAAGAATAGATCGTAATTGCTTTGCATTAAGAATATTTATGAACTAAAGGAAATCTTGGATGCTTTATCAAAAGGATATGGATATAAAACAAACAAACTTGATGCATGCATATGCATGATAAACATTTACCAATTTGTGACCAAAGCAAATAAAATTATTTATAAAAAAAAAAAAAGAAAACCTACCACCCTGTTTGTACAACAATTATATAGAAATCATCAATCTCTTCAAAGTCAAGAAATTTTCAAATACATGCTCTGTAAATGAACAGTCCAAGGAAAGGATATCTTAGCTTTTGAATTGTGTTCAGAATATTTCCTTTGTAAAATCATCTTGACAAAACATTGTGGCCTTCTGGAGTTGCTTTTCACATGATAAAGATGAGGGTATTATCTCATAATAACCCTTTTGAAGTGAACTCTATTTTTTGGAAAGACCACCACAATGGCTAAGAATCAAACTACACAAACCATTCATAAGCTAGCTAAACAAGTGAAAACATAAACCATTCGTTATCAAGTCTCCAAAAATCAATCTTATTTTCTCACGGGCATAAAATAAAACACCCCTACAAGATGTGGGGACACCCAAAAGGAACTTGTTGTCCTTCCTTCACCCATATGTTTCCCCATTCTTGGGCTTTAACAAAGGTTTGATGTGCACAATATGCATTTAAATTTATGTAAGCTATGTTCTAAAGCAGTCTGGAGATGGATGTAATAAACATTTGGGATGAACCAAACGTGTAAAACAACCCCGATTTGGAATAAGAAAGGAGCTTGTTTATAATCACAGACACAAGTGAGAGGAACAACAAAACCACAGATTGCTACCATTTTGTAAGCATATTGAAAGGATTTCAACTTCTTTATGCTCCATGATGACATACACATAAATCTGACCAAACAGGGAGGGAAGGATGCCGAAAAGTGCAAACTCCACAGACAAACGTTGTTAAGGATGTTCAAAAGGCATATAACCAAGTGGAATGGTCATTTGTATTGATGATGCTTAAGGTTTTGGCTTTTGGCTTTGTTTATTAGTGCAATTGAAACAATATTTGTTGAGGCCTCTGCCTACCTCCTTAATGTGTTCCCAATCATCCACTCTTACATACATCTGATCTTCCTAATCCTTCGCTTCATGAGCATATGGCCAACCAACCTGTTCGAAGCATGCTCAACTACCTTATTGGGTCATACAATATCCCTTTTACAGTTCCATATTTGTACATCATATGTATTCAAGAGGTTTCTTTTTTAGCATGTGCTTTATTGGCTAAGGCATAATGCCCAGCTCTTATAGCCCACTATAGAGGATAGGGCCACAAAATATTTATTGCTAAATTCTACCGCTTTAAACATAAGATCTATTGGAAATAATACTGAGAGGGGGGGTGAATCAGTATTATCAAATCAATATAACTTTTTCATTTCCATATTCAGATTCGTATACACTACTTCAGTTAAGGCAAACCACGTGTATACGCAACTGTGTGTAATGCAACAAGCGTATATCCAGTAAACTTATGATTCAGTTAGTTGATTCTTAATGAGTGCATTAGAACATTATTAACCATATGAACAGTAAACAGGAGCAGTAAAGCAGAACAAATCATCACACTAAGCAACATACATGAACACCAAGATGTAGGTGGAAACCCAATGTGGTGAAAACCACCTGCTGCAATTCGTCTCTATCTTCTTTTAATTAGAAACTTCTTTTACAATGGTTATGTACTGGTGCAGTCTTATACAGTATGCAAGCTTCTACCTGCAGAAGGCTACAACCTTCTCTCGTTCTCCAAACTCTCCTGGAAGGGAGCTACAACCCCCTTAACTCTTGTACTAGCTGATGTACTAGTACGTAGGTGTTGGCCTATAGAAGGCTACAACCTTCTCTTTTCTTCCAGGGACCACGTTTCATAAATTTTCATACTGGATCCATAAATACAAAATAATCACCACTACAATACAATCATCAACTATACTTGCATCATCAATCTCTGAATCACCCAATACTGAATTACTGAAACCGTGTCATCAAAACACAGTTACCAGAACACAGACCAGAGCCCAGAACTCTGCAACAACCACAACCTGAAATATCAACTCTCATAATGTATACGCTACTTGACTGTGTCAAACTAGCGTGTACACACACTTTCACCAAAGAGAACCCGCGTACAGATTTGAAGATAATTACTTATACCTTCACTGCAATTACCAACTTCAGATATACCAAAACCATAAGATATAAAGGATAAAACATGCGTCAGTATTTAGATCTATTCACGATCATACCATATAATGATAATACATTTTAGTCTTCAGGATCCCAGTCCATCAACCTTTATCAAACGCGTAGGTGCCTCCTTGATTCAGATCGAGCCAAGCATTTCAAACCCATAACCAGTATACTAGATCTCACACTTCATCAGATATTCATCACACTTCCACCCCCTTGGCCTAATGATCTTCTCCTTATATAGGTTTAGGCTTCTCTTAATACCATGGTCCAAAACCATGTAGAACCAATACCTTGGACCCAATACCTGGGGTCAATACTTCGGACCAAATACCACGGACCAATACTGAAATACCATGGACCAAAAATTAGATTTCCAACATGTACGCGCCTTTTATTCTGTGAACCTGCATATGTACGTATATGCACCTTTTGTTCTGCTCACCCGTGTGTATACGCACTTTAATCAAGGTCAACCTGCGTATACCTCTCTCTTGACCTGTTGTACTAAGATCTGTCCTCTAATTGATTTGCCACCAAGGACAACACCTGTATCATACCTATGAGTGAGTTGCCATCAAGGAAAACACCTGTATCATAATGCCAACAAGATCCATATTTAACTTCTCTTGAAGCTTCAACATAATCTACTACTAGACCGGTTACTACTAGGTAAATACTTGTTAAAGGATTTTCATGGGTAAATATAGATAATACCATTTGAATAACAAATTTGTCAGCATATGAAACTAGATGCATATATAGCTCAAAATTTGAATGAAACACCTAGAGATCCCAGGAAGCAAAGTTGTTTGCAACGTTATTACATAAAAACTGTTAAAACTCATCGTCATAGAGAGATGTAGCTTTTCATTCCTTGGACTAACACTAATAGCACTTGAAGGATATTGTCTATTAATGATGCTTGCTCCCATGGTTATGATCCATGGTGCCACATTTGAAACTGTCCCTCGAGTAGGACCATCATTTCCAGTGGAACAGACAACTACCTTTCCTCTATGGACTGCATGGAATGCTCTAATTGCAATTCCATCTCAAAAATAATTAGAGAGAGGATGGTAAGGTCTGATAGAAATGGAGAACACATAACTCCATCATGTACCTCTACATCAAATACAGTAAGAATATCTACATCATAGAATTCTCCTCCATTTAGATTGGGAAGCCAACAAACTGTGTAGGCTACAACTCTAGCATGATGAGCTCCTCCTTTTTTAATCCCTTCTACATATCCAATTATACTTGCATTTTTCACAAATTTCCCACCTGTTGTAGACAAAGTATGAGTAACATGTCCATATTTAGCTCAAGTAGAAAGAAATTCACCAGTTCCAGAGATATTTAAAGGCCCATTTGCAACCTCATACTATCTTGCTCCAATCAATTTCCTGTTGCAAACAACACATTGGATAGTGAAACTTTAATTCTGTGAAGCAATTCTCAGGAAGGCTACTTTCCAATCAAATTCCTTTAGAACATGAAATCTCAATTCTATGAATATAGATAGTAAAGGCATTTTTTTTAAGCAGGTATATCCTACAATGGAGTTGGGTTCTAACAACCAACAAAAAAATAACAAACAAAAAGAGACAAAGGCTTGTTTTTCTCCTTAGCATGTTGTATTGTTTTTGTTTTCAGTAGAAGAAAAAACTAAGTATCACAAACACACAGACAAAATTCACCACAGAGAAATCCAACAATAGACAATACACCACATGGAATTTGTGCCACGTTTTATTATTATTGGGATGAATACAATGAACCCACAAATACTTCTTTGAAAATGCAACCTATACTCCAAAATTAGCTTACTCAATCAAGGATTGTGAAAAGCGTTGCATGTCCTTGTGTTTAACATGTTAAGACAGACCTAAAATATGTTAGTGGGAACAACTTGATATAAGTAGTAGAGAATCGTATCCTCTTTGCAAAAATTATTAAAAAAAGAAGGAATGGGGTTTCCTTTAACATTGCAATCAGGAATCTTCTATGAAGCCATAAAGCAGACATATAGACAAAAAATTATAAACATCATGATCAATACAATTGGAAAAGGAACTTACTCCTGAAATGGATATTGATGGAGGTACCTATTGTAGTGAGTTGCACTCAAGTTTGTGCGAGTTTGGCATATCCTCTTTCATCGAGAAGGAACAGGCCCCATACCTGTGTTGTTGAAGCTCTCAGATTCAAGCCAAACCCCTTTAGCAAGAGCATCAACACCAACCAAGGAAATTAAATTATACAGTAGCATAAACCCCTTTAAACTTCAATATTTAATATTTGAAATATGCAGTGTAACACTATCAATATCAAATCTACATTCACATGGGTATAGATCATGCACACAATTTTTCTCATATAAATTCAAGACGTATAAAGTCTCATAGTAGTACAAACACATTTAGATTCACCCCAAATAAAGGGATATTTCTTCAAGTAAGGTATCTTTTATTTAAAACCGGTCAGATTTCCCTTCTTTCAATGAAATTTAAAGAGTAAATTTGGAAGAAAATTAGATGTGAAGTATGCTTTTATGGATAAATTGCCAAGGACATTGTTTTACTATGCTTCAGAGGGTTTGAGGTTTTTTAATAATAAAAAAATTATGCTTTAGGGATTTTGATGGTTTTTGAATAATTCTTCCTATGCTTCAGGGGTTTTCAATAAATCTAAAATCTCCAAAATTTAATTTGAATTTTTCACTTTACCCGACCAAAATAAGTGGGGACTGTAAAACCAACATAAAATAGTGAAGACACGGACTCTTACCTGGTTAGGCATACAAACAAGAACATCACCGCTCTTGCTCACAATGAGGCCAAGCGCTTGAAACCATCTTCCAGTCCTCCCATGTCCCATTTGAATGCATATGTTTTATCCAACCATCTTGGGTGCCAGTGTAAATCAATCCCCGACTATCCACAATTGTATCTTCTGACCTATTTAGCACCCCTTCCCCTAATTTCTCAACAACCTCGGCACATATAATGCATTTTGGCAATTTCAGAAAACAAAATATTAGTCCTAGTATGATCAACATTAATATATAGTTATGATAAATTAATATACCTGAAGCTACACTCACTTGTAAAACTTATTTTTAGCAAAGATACCTTCTCGCTTATAATTATGTAGACTTCATCCAACCAAATAAAGGATATATAATACTTAACCTCCATATTTTTGTGGCCTATCCATTAGGGATTTCTCGATATACAATACTTACCCTCCATTTTTCTGTGGCCCTCTCCAATAGGGCTTTCTTTGAATCACTCATAAATCTTACATGAAGAATGATCTATACCATTTTTTAGTGGCCCTCTCCCATAGGGATTTCTTGGTTGAATCACTCGTAAATCTTACATGAAGAATGATTACTAACAGATCTAGTAAAAGAAAGTGCAACATACAACAATTGCACTAGTCTACTGTGGCTAGATTTGAACAACAATAAGATGAGTAGGAGCAGGTAGAGGTTAACGAAGCCTTCCAATTCGACGTGTAGGATTTTGTTAGGCCCCTATACTACTAGTGTAACCCTTATTGTTATTAGTACAACCCACTTATTATATTGATGTACCCATGTAGTGCCCATATTGTTACTATTGTGCCCCATAGAAGCCCACTATTATTATTATTGTGCCCTTACATTATTATTGTTATGTAGGCTCTGATTATGTTATGACCCCTTAGACCCTTATATATAGAAAGGAGGTATTTTCATTTTTATCATCCAAGAATTGTTCATTTATGTAATGTAAAGGAGGTTTCCCCCTCGAAGAGGCTGAATTCTAAGGCGTTGATCTATATTTTCTATATTTTTCTTGAGCTGGTTACATAACATTTGGTATCAGAGCTTTGGATTCTACGGTTTCGCTGCTCCAAATAGGTCATCGTGGCATTTTCACTATAACTTTTTTTCTACGATGTTGCCGAAGTTGAAAAAAAAAACCCATTTGAGAAGACATCGTGCTAAATCATGGGTCCAAATTTCAGAGCTTTTTGCACTATATTTACGGAGATATGATCTGAGTAAATTGGTCTTTTTGCAGACTCCTGAATTACATTCCAAACAGGTGACCTGGGGAAAATCGTCATAATTTTCTCTCTGTGCATCAGATTGAAATTTAGTAAGAAGGTACCGAAGGAGGTCGGATTGTAGTTTCTTGTATATATTTTTCAAAGCCAAAGCTTGAAACAGTGACTCGTAGCATTTCGTACAAGTTCACTCTACTGAACTAGTGTATAATCAAGTCACTGTGGGAGGTTTCACATAAATCTTCCTTGGAGAATCCAATTTGGATCAGACTGGTGGCATTGGAAAGAGGACATAGAGGGCTACTAGAGATCGTAATTTCAGAACTTAAAGATTTGAAAGTACCTAGTTACAGCTGTTTCAAGATCGTGCTCCTAAAATCAAGAAAAAGTAAGATGAGGAAGTTTAATGGCTAGGATCCGATAAATTGGATACTTCAGATGGAGCAATATTTTGATCTACATGGTGTACCACTATTACAAAAAGTATGTATTGCATCTTCGTATTTAGAACCAGATCAATTTTTATGGTATGAAGGGCTTTGTTCTCGTAAACGACTTGTTACGTGGTCAATTCTCATGGAGGAAATGATGGCACATTATGAGGATACAAAGAGCAACACCTTCTTTAGAGCAACACCACAACAATTGGAAAGAGTAAAAGGGCTTTGTGACATAGTGGAAAGTAAAATTATGGCAACAAGGAAGTCTACCCCT
>APFE030511214.1:41259-70764 GCA_000404065.3 Pinus taeda
GGGGGCAGCGCCCCTGAAGCTAAAAACAGCTGTAAAATTGCCTTGTAAAAGTATAGTAATTTCTAGTCAATCTGGGTCGTTCATTAGGCGGATGATCTGACGGTAGAACTTATGTTTAGTTTAGGGTTTTTTGCCCTAGAAGGCAACCCCCTCTCTTTGTATGAGGGCATTGTATTTGAGGCTGTGAGATAGATGTGTATTTAGTGTGAGCGAGAAACAGAGAGGTGAGACTGTGAGAGAAGACAGAGGATATTACAGCGGATTTGCTGTAGGTTGTGTCTCTTCATTTTGCTGGATAATAGAAAGCAAGGACTGGCTGTTCGGGGTGGACGTAGCCCAAACTGGGTGAACCACGTATATCTGTGTCTCTCTTGTTTTGTGCGTTTTCTGTGTTTATATTTCTGCATTATTTCATGTGTTCCATTGCTCCGTAATATATAATTTTCTAACACGACATTAGGAAGGAATTGGAAGAATCAAGATGATACACATATTAGTTAGAACATATATTTTGAGATTCTACATCAGATTAAATATGTAACATTCACACAATCAAAACAGATGACAAATTTTCTTAAAATCAAGAATTTTTGTCCTTGTATGCTATGAAACAAAAGTATTTTTAAAATCCATACCATTGAATATTTCATATCTTTAATAATAGTGAATTAGGTATCACAACACATGATTCCATTTTAACCAAATGGATGACTTATTTAGATCCAAGTGAAACAATGTAAATTTTTGAAAAATATTCTCAAGTCAAATTTGTTTTATAATGCCATCTTTGAAAAATATTTGGGAACTAATTTATGTACTTGTAATAAATCAAATAGAATATCAAAATGATGATTTTATCAACCAAAATACCTCAAATAATGTCTTGATAACTCTATTATCATTTAAACTCGTGATGTAGCTTGAGTTGGAGCCACGAATAACAACTACGATAGCAAATATAAGCCACTATATTTTGTGGTTGCACAAGTTTATTAGTTCTTTTTGAATTTTTTCTAAATTTGATCCAATTCTTACAAGATAAGAAAGTATTTACTAAAAGAAAAGCTGAAAACATAATCAAGACAATCGAGGATATTTCAAATCCACGTACTTTAGCCTTTAAGTAATCATGTATGACCAGAAAAAAGTAAATCCATGGGATAACCATTTCCATCAATTTCCACTAATATGTACACCAAGTACTTTTAAAAGCAAGTATTAGGATCCATTCCACTGAAACCAGATCAAAGGGATAAATTCATAGATGTCGATGATGTGTGCAATAATACATTGAAAGGTATGGTTATGTAAAGACACTCGAGAAAAATAAACAAACAAGATTTTTTGGTTGTTATGTGGAGAAACTTCAATGATATTTCATTGTGTTTTGGATGTAATTCATAGACCGATGGGAGAAAATTAGAGAGAAACGACAATGGAATTGATGATGGGTGCAAGGAGACAAAGTTTAGCAATCGAATGTTAATATTTTCTCTACATGAAAGACATGTCTATCTGTTAGTGCCTAAATCTACCTTAGGCTAAAGGAAGGTAAGTCTAGGGTAACATCAAACCATGCTTAACTTGGTAGCTATCCCTATCAGGTCGGGAGAGGGCTCTCTCCTTGTCAGTCTCAACTAGGATATTGGTAATTAGGGCTTGAGATGACCGAATTTAATGTAGATTTTAGTCTAGGTATAGTAGCTCAAGGTTTCTTGTTTGATTTTTAGGTTTTGATTGTTGGATCAATTGGAGAAGGAAAATTGGGTCTGGGAAACCAACTCAGGGATACAATCATGTTCTGTGGGTGAGGTAGACAAGGGTTTATGTACTAGAAATAGATTAATATGGTAAAGTAGACAGCTAAGGAGCTGACAAGGACATAAGAAACTATGAATCCTTTTCAAACAGTGAAAAAAATTGAAAACTAAATGCATTCCCAAGACAAAGCACTGTAAATCTAGTGTATTTTTTCTATTCACCTTGATTCATTTAGTTTAGAAGAAAGAGAGAGATGTGGATACATAAAAAAAACATCAGGAAAAACTCATTACAAAGAATAAACAATACATAAACTCACTGTCACAAGAATCCCACAAAAATAGTTGTGAAACATAGTTTTATTCCTTGCCAAACTGTTGATACAAATTATTCAGTGAGTCCGACACTTCTGCCAAAGTCCAACATTTACAAATGACTAAAAAATTACATAATATAGGAAAGGAAATGAATTATGTTAGATATTAGGGTTGAGTCCATGAGAAAATGGGTGGTTTCAACTATATCTATGTTGGAATTATGGAATAGGTTTGATACTATGGCTCTGGTGTTGTCCTTGATGGAAACTCAACTTGGTGACAGATCTCAGTTTAGGTACTCAAAAAGAAGAAAAAGACATATACGTAGGTTCATGGTCGCACAAGGGCGGGCGGGCGACTCCACCATGCGATGTTCATGTGAAACATGAAACAAAATGAACATTGGGCGAGTTTATAAGGTGTTGGGTGAGTTGAGGGGGCGGTCCCATGAGTTGGGCAAGCCGACCATCCTCCAGGCGAGACAACACATTATGAACGAGTCGGCCAGGCATTTTGTGTGGGTCAGCTGGGTGACACAACCCGCCATCCGCCCGTATATATTGGAGGGCGTTTGGAGGTAAATGACCATCAATCATTCGATCAACAAGTTGAAACACGGAGTTCTGAAGTGCGTGGATGAGCCCGCACGATGGGCGGAAC
This sequence comes from Pinus taeda, assembly GCA_000404065.3. Taxonomy (NCBI): domain Eukaryota; kingdom Viridiplantae; phylum Streptophyta; class Pinopsida; order Pinales; family Pinaceae; genus Pinus; species Pinus taeda. The sequence continues at coordinate 43,998 of APFE030511214.1, forward strand.
TCGAGTGAGAACTCATTTAGAGAATTCGTTCGGACAGTCATTCGGGAAATCGTTCAGACAGTCGTTCGGGAAAATCGTTCGGATAGTCATTCAGGAAAGTCATACGGGAAACTTGTTCGGACAGTGATTCAGAAAACGCATTCGGGCAGTTGTTCGGAAGAGTCGTTCAGGAAAGTCGTTCAGAAAAGTCATTCATAAAATTCGTTCAGGCAGGTCGTTTGGACAGTCATTCAGGCAGGTCGTTCAGGCAGGTCGTTCGGACAGTCGTTCGGGCAGGTCGTTCAGGCAGGTTGTTTGGACAGTCGTTCAGGTAGGTCATTTCGGCAGGTCGATCAGACAATTGTTTGGGCAGATCATTCGGGAGGTCGTTCAGGCAGGTCATTCGGGAGGTCGTTCAGGCAGGTCATTCAGGAGGTCGTTCGGGCAACCTGGGCGAGGTCCTGTGGCGACCCGGGTGAGTCGTGCGATGACCGTGCAGAGGTACCGACGAGCTGGGCAACCAAGTTTGCCGAAGTTGTATTTTTGGTTATGCGCATTTCCTAGCCCAAACTGCACACTTCCCTTGTTATGCGAGCTCTCCAAGTGATATGTGATAATATGCGAACGAATTGATTGTCTCCAAATGAACGCCAATCTCCAAGTATATATACGCATGTCTCATGGGCGTTGGTTTGCCATCCGACCTCCCAAAACATGTTATGACACCGCCTCATGAACGCCATTTGCAAGTCGGCTTGCCCTCCTTCCATGGGTCGGCCCACCGTCAACGCTTCGTTCCATTGCGGGTATAAACCATCAATCGTTCCATGCACTTTTTACCCAAGTCGCAAAACTTTCATGTATCGTCGCATTGCTGTTCCACCTTTCGTCGCATTTTGTGCGAAGTCACCCGGCGCTCCACCCTTGTGCAGTCGTGCACGCCCACCCACCATGCGCGCGCCCAGGCACTCGGCGCCCGCCCGTCACACATGCTATAAGGCGTTACATCCTCCTCCACCTGAAATCATTGTCATCCTCGACAACATCCCCAAGCATCAATCCATGATTTCAACTCCTCCACATATGGCAAACATCCCTACAACATATGTAGGACTCCATCTCCACCATGTCTCATCTAAGCGACCAACTGTCACCAAGATAGTCCATACCAAGTATGTCATAGATGTCCATGATCATCGACCACCTGCCACAATCTCTCGATGCTGCCCTCCACCATGGAAGGCTGGTCCTTCCAACTCAAGCTACATGTCCACTACAACAATGTGTCAACACCGTCATGTGCAAACTGCTCAAGATACGTCAACAAGTGTTAACACACCTCAACCATGTGCCAACATCTCATCAATCTGCCAAGTGCTCCAAAAGAACACCTCTCTCCATCAAGTGTCAAGTGCTCCAAGAGAACACCTCTCTCCAACATGTGTCCTATGTGTCTAGCTACCATGATACTCCAACATAATGCTAACATACCTTTAATCACTGCATGCTCCCCATGTCTAAACTAGTTGGGTAGCTAATCCAACCATCACGCTCAAATCATGAGAATGAACATCCTCATCTCATCATCAGTTGTTGCTCAAAACATCTGCCACAACCTGAACTCATCAAGAATAACCCATGCTCAAGTCCATGAAGTAGTCTCCATCCCATCTGCAACATCTCATAATGCTTGATGCCAAGCCATCCCTGCACCATCATACCTGCTCAACTGCTTACGGGACTCACAGCCATGAGCAGCTAACAATGAGCCCCATCTTCTTGTCCATCTAAGAAGATGTAGAGGGGTTAGAGCCTGAAAGCTTACCCTCACTAATAAACTCGATCCATCTATCAGGATCCTCAACCTCCATCCTTTGTAGATAAGTGAACCGGTCCTCCTCTCGAACATCCGGCCTCACATATACCTCATCATCATCCTCATCCTCAATCACCTCTAGCCTCCTTGCCAAATCCAAGATACTATCTGAAAGTGATTTGATGAAAAATGATTGCTCGGTAGGCTTTGTCTCTGCCATGGACAACTACTTACTCATGTCACCCAATTTCTTCTCATCCCCCATTTGCATCACTGCCAATTTACAATCAGGCCTAGTCACACCAAAGGTAGGCACATCAATGGGTACATCTTCCCTTCCATCATAAATGTACAGCTTCTTCAAATGTGGAACAATCATGGCATCATATTGTTTCATAAACTCCATCCCTAGTACAGCCTCATAGTCATCAATCCTCACTCTAGTGAAGTCCACCTTCCCGGTCCATTCACCAAGTGTAGTGTACACCTGTTCAGCCACACGAAGAACTTCATCTGGAGGAGAATTCACTGTCTTCATATGTGCCTTGATAGGAACATATTTCATCCCAATCCTTCTCACAGTATCTTCACCCATGAAGTTGTGAGAGGCCCCACTATCCACCATAGTGAGTATATCAGCATCTCCAACTTTCATCCGGACATACTCCAACTTATTCCTCTCAGGGTCCTTTGGAGAGATCACCTCTGTAGCAGCAACAACACCAAGTATCTGCATCATCCCCACAGAAGCACCTTCATCTTTCGCATTAGATTGTGCTATAGCAGCCACCTTTGGTTTAGAGGGACAATTCTTCACCGTATGTGGTCTAGCACATATCCAACACTTCAAGACTTTCTTCGTCTTCGAACTGTCATTCGATTTCGAAGCATCATCTTTCTTCTTATCTTTCAGTTTGTCGTACTTCTTCTTCCTATCATCAGAAGTCTTATCATAATGCTCCACCAACCTGTCAATAGCACAAAAGGCTTCTTCAAGTGTCCTAATCCTTTGTCTCTTCACTTCATTGCATGCCCAAGGCTTCAACCCAACAATAAAATTGAACACCTTGTCTCTCTCCGCCATGTTAGGAAGTTCAAGAACATCACTTGCAAACTCTCGTTGGTATGTTTGTAGGTTCCCTGTCTGCTTTATGAATTTTATTTTCATCCTTTCTTCCCATGTTTCATCTTGAGGACTAAAATGGGCCTACAAAGCTCCTTTCATCTCATCCCACGAAGTGATGTCACTAGCATTGCCACTGGCAATTTGGTCCATTCTCCTTCACCACCACATCTTAGCATCTTTTGTTAGAAACTGAGCAGCAACATTGACCTTAGTCTCATCATCAGATAGACCCAACTGTTCCAAGTATTGCTCCATGTCCCACAAAAAGTTTCCAAGAGTCTTTGCACCTCTTGTACCATCGAATGAATCCAATTCCTTCACTTTCACATGAGGCACTCCTCCACCTGAGCCATGGCTCACGGCCTTCTTCAACACCGCTATCTCATCCTTGGCTTGTTCAAGAGATTTCTTCAAGTCCATGATCTCTGCAAGACCCTGGTCCCTTGCTTCTTCAACATCTTTGACCCTTAACTCAAGTTGTGCACACATCAAATTAGTGTACTCATGTTGAGTTCAGAGTTCATCAAGTTCATCTTTCATCCTCAAAGTTGCCTTTTGTTTTTCCACAACAAGGTCAATCTTCTTTTGAAAATGATCCTCCAAGTACTCCATTCTTTCCAACACTTTTTACATAAAACCAAGGGTAATATCCTTGGGATCACAACTAGACCCAGCCTGGGATTCAGCCATTTCCAATAGCCTCTTCCTTCTTTGTAATCTAGTCTCGACCATGCACCGGCTTCACCTGCAACCCAAGTCCTTGATGTCAAACTTATCAGGAAGTATTTCACCAACATCTTTCCTGCAAGAACCTATTACCACAGTCACTTCTTCCAAGTGTATCCCACACTTGCCTTTTCCACGAGCTTCACTAGCTCTGATACCAACTGTCACACCCCCAAGCCTACGGTGGTCTTTCAACCGTGCTGGCGAGGTGCGACACCACCAAACACTTCCTTTTTAACAATACTTGTGCACCTGGACTACACCTAATTCACAACCATGTACTTAGTTTGTGTTTTGTAACCAAGTATATAATGCAATTAACCTTTATATCCATGAACACCCATACTTATTCATTATCCACAACAATTATAAAAGAACAACAACCGCACGATATAAAGGGGAGGGGCAGCTCCCCAACAGTCTGCCCAACAATGTATATTATATCAGTTTTCCAATAATACAATGTACAAGTGTGCTTGGCAAACTCCAATCCAACACTTAGCCAAATTTTACAATGAGAGGCAACCTTGCCTTTTACAACGTTCGTGCACTCTTGCACGGTAGGATGGTGCTCACCCAAGTCACCTAGAATCCAACCTCAAGTCCTGCACCAAACTGCACCTTCGTCACCCATTCACGGCACCCCTTGCCAACCAAGCATAACCAAGAGCAACCTGTGCACACTCCAAGTAATGCGCATGAGCTATGCGCATTTCCTAGCCCAACCTGTGCACTTCCCTTGTTATGCGATCTCTCCAAGTGATATGCGATGATATGTGAATGAATTGATTGTCTCCAAATGAACGCCAATCTCCAGGTATATATACGCATGTCCCATGGGTGATGGCTCTCCAGCCAACCTCCCAAAACATGTTATGGCACCCCCTCATGAATGCCATTTGCAAGTCAGCTTACCCTCCTTCCATGGGTTGGCCCACCCTCAACGCTTCGTTCCATCACGGGTATAAACCATCAATCGTTCCACACACTTTTTACCCAAGTTGCAAAACTGTCATGTATCGTCACATTGATGTTCCACCTTTCGTCGCATTTTGTGCGAAGTCACCCGGCGCTCTGCCCACGTGCAGACGTGCATGCCCGCTTGGCGTGCGCGTGCCCGGCGCCCACCCGTCGCACATGCTATAAGGCGTTAGAACACCAAATCTCCATCTGCACACCCCTTTGAACACCCACCAATGTGTCGGCCTCGCCCTCCATGGCAAGTCGGCCAACCCACACCGCAAACGCCCAACCAAGTGTATAAAACCTCCCATCACACTCCATTGTAACACATGTTCGTCACATGTATCGTCGCATATCTTCCACTACTTCGTCACACAACCTATCCATGGTCGCACTTCCGCCCGTCATTCGGTCGTGCACGACCGCCCGTCATGTGCGCACGCCCGACGCCCAATCGCACCGCACACTTGAGTACGTTACATCCTCCTCCACCTGAAATCATTGTCGTCCTCGACAACATACCATGCTGGTAACCATCCACCAAGATCATCCATGATGTCAACTCCTCCACATACTGTAACCATCATTGCAACATATGTAGAACCACCATCTCCACCATGTCCCACCTCAGCAACCATCTGTCACCAAGATAACCATACGAAGATATGCACCCATCGGTATGTCATATATCAGAAGTCATCTCAATCCATGACCATCAACCACCATGTCACAATCTCCACATGCTGCTCTATCGTGGAAGGCTGGCCCCTCCATCTCAAGCTACATGCCCACTGCAACATATCGTGTCGACCTCATCATGTGTTGTCCCCATGTGAACTGCTGCCATGATACTCCAACATAATGCTAACATATATCTGTACACTTCTAGTCCCCATGTTTGAACTAGTCGGATGGCCAGTCCAACTGTCATGCTCAAATCATGAGAGTGAACATCCTCATGCCCACATCAGTCGTTCCTCAAAACATCCCTGTCACATCCAAAACACGATCAAGAATCCATCTCCATAAGTGTAATCCATGCTCAGGTCCATGAAGTAGTCCTCATCTCATCTGCAACACGTCATCCATGATGTTTGGTGCCAATGTGCTGCATGAAATCAACCACATCTATCCCAACATCATCCATATGTGTGCCTCGTCCATATGAAGAGACCATCTCATCAACTTCAACTCTCGGTGTGCCACATCCATGTCCATGAAGCTACCTCCATCACATCTGTAATGTGTCATCCCTCAAGTCTGCCATAGAAACAAGTATACACATGCCTCATCTATCCATGTGCTGCCCATGATCATAGATCAATCAGCTCCCATGTGAAAAGGTAGTTGAGTCTCGGCTCAACCCATGCCCAAGTGTTTCCACCAAGGCATCATCATCATCATCATAACTCCATCACTCCAAAGTGTCTCATATCGATCCTCCACATCTGCTCACTCTTTCAAGCCATGTCCCATGCATGTACTTGAAAGTATGCACCCCATCCTGCATCAAAGTTTCTGACCTCAGCTCCTCAATGCATCAGATCCTCTAACTCCACCATATATGAAGTCCCCAAAAGTCACAACAATCTCATGTCATCATGAGCTCCATTAGCCATCCCCAACCAACATCTCAGTAAGCATACAAGTCTCAGCCCAAAGGTCTCTGCCAGATGCCTTAGCTCTCCATGTAGTAAGAATGCCCATAGTCTACTCACAACTCCATCCAAGTCCATGGCCTTGTTGTACAAGAGTGTACAACCTCTCCATCAGCTCATAAGTAAAACATCTCCATGTCACACCAGAAAATCCATCTGCACAACATCCTTGATTTGGCACTCCTCATTGGATGCCCATAAGTGACACCTCTACAAGTGCTCATGCATAATTTCTCTGCATAAGACTACCATGCTCCATGTCTCCAACCTGATGTCCATGACTAAGTTGCCATGTAGTCCAACAAAGTAGACCCATCACAACAATCGGCCATCCTCATCCAAGTCTGCAATCTTCGGTCTAGTGAACTCGATCACCCAACCATATCATCATCACATAAGTCTCACATCATAGCTCCTCCATCAAAGTGTCCCACCAAGACTTGCTCTTGGTCTCGGCCATGAGAATTCCACCCAAGCAACTCAAGTGTGTGCCCTCTAATCTGTCCATGATTCATGTCGGGCACTTAGCCATGTGGCTAAAGCATGACCCATTCATCCACAATGATCATCAAGTTCCACCCTTGTCACGAGCCTTTGTACCTTCTACCATAAGGTCACAAACAACCCCAACAAGTCCTGCAACAATCAGCAATCCTTGCTTCTCCATACAAGGTCTCATCGTAGTCATCCATGGTAAGATGCTCCCTAGCATCAGAAAACTAACTTTGCCCTTCCCTGCATACGGTCCATCTACCAAATCCTCAAATGAAACACAAGTATCAATACTTACTTCATCATTATCATTGTGAGGTTCCTCCATGAGAGTACCCTCATCCACACATGTCTGCAAACTACACGATCCTGGTCCAACTTGACCAATCTCAAGCTCATCCTCCATCATGGTCATGTCTACAACATCTTCAACTATCAGGGCTTCCTCTTCCTTGTTTGCACAATCTGCAACTTCATCTTGCTCCATTGTCCATCCAAGTTGAAGAAGCTCATCTTCAACATTCTTCTCCAAGACTGCAAGCTTCTCTCGAATCCGGGGATTCTCCTTTTTCATCTGCTTCAACTTGTATAAGTTAAGCAAGAGCATCCCTTCGCATTCTTCCAAACCTGCCATGCCTTGTCCCACGTCTTCCCCGGTTCGTACTTCGTTTGGTCCACAGATGCCCAAGCCGTGTATACCTACCCACATGCAGTCCCACTTGGCCACCTGAAAAGTGCCCAAATTGTATGACCAGCACATAGTACTGTTTGCCCAGCTCTACAATCCCTGGTTCCAACCTTCACCAGCTTCACCAAGTCCCCTGCAACCATGAACCGGCCCTTGTTCCACTTGTATGTGAAACTAGCTTCCTTCACCTGCAAGTACTTGCTTCCACTGTCACTTCATCACGAGAAACCCTGCTCTGACCAACTCTCAAGTGGTGTATCAGCTTCATCCACAAGCTACACCAGCTCAACACTTCATCAAACCGGTCCAACCGAGCTCTGATGCCAACTGTCACGCCCCCAAGCCTACGGTGGTCTTTCAACCGTGCCGACGAGGTGCAGCACCACCGAACACTTTCTTTTTAACAATACTCGTGCACATGGACTACACCTAATTCACTTTCGCCTACTTAGTTTGTGATTCTCAACCAAGTATTATTATGTTATCCTTTATACCAATGAACACCCATACACATTCAGTATCCACAGCATTATATAAGAGAAATGCAACAGTATAAAGGGAGGGGCAACTCCCTGCAATATGAGTCTGCCCAACAATATATTATAACATCTTTCTTTTTTACAATGCACAAGTTAAATCTTGGGAAACCCCAAATTTATAGTTAGCCAAATATACAACATCGGCAAACTCGGTTGCCCAGCTCGTCGGCACTTTCGCACGGTTGCCGCACAACTAACCAGACCTTCGTTCACCCCAGGCGACAAGGCACACGCACACGACGGGCGGTTGTGCGACGGTAGTTCGACCGCTTGTGCGACATAACATCCAACGATATAACAGTTGAAGCGTTGAATGACTAAGGCATAGAGCGTTGGTTTATACCCATATGTGGAGAGTTTGCGATGGGGGTTGGCCGACCTACGGTGGAAGGGTGAGGCCGACCTTACAAATGTTCGAACGGGTGTGTGTATGGGGTGCGTGGGCGGTCGGCTGGGCAGCCCACCCACATATGATGGAGCCTATATATGCTTGCGGATTGGAGCGTTCAAACTCATTCGATCGACACACTTGATCAACGCACTTCACATAACTTCATACGCACTCTCACTTGGAGGCAAGTCACATGTGCGCAGATTTGGAGGGGAGATGAGCGCATGGCTCATGTACTCTCCTTGGTGAGTCACACTTGGTGAAATTCTCTTGGTGAAGAGGTGAACGCGTTGGGCAAGATGTGTCCGGGGTGATCGTGCAGAGGTGTTGGTTGTGCGACGACTTGGCGAGGGTGTCTTGGTGGCTTGGGTGAGCGCTTGCCCATCGTGCAAGTGTGCATGAAGATGTCTTGAACTGTTGGGATGTGAACGGAGGTGTGTCACGGTTGGAGGTGCCCGTGTGTGCGACTTGGAGGTGCGCCCGAGTTGGGAAAACGACATGACGGTGCGACGGGGTGAACGAAGGGTTGGTTAGTCATACGGGAACCGTGTGGAGGTGCTGATGAGCTGGGCAACCGAGTTTGTGGAAGTTGTATATTTGGCTGTGTAAATTTGGGGTTTCCCAAGATTTAACTTGTACATTGTAAAAACGAAAGATTGTATAATATATTGTTGGGCAGACTCATATTGCAGGGAGTTGCCCCTCCCTTTATACTGTTGCTTTTGTCTTATATAATGTTGTGGATAATGAATGTGTATGGGTGTTCATTGGTATAAAGGATAACATAATAATACTTGGTTGAGAATCACAAACTAAGTAGGAGAAAGTGAATTAGGCTTAGTCCATGTGCACGAGTATTGTTAAAAAGAAAGTGTTCGGTGGTGCCGCACCTCACTGGCACGGTTGAAAGACCACCATAGGCTTGGGGGCGTGGCAGTTGGTATCAGAGCTAGTCTAAAGACTTGGAGGAGTCATGCAAGACTGGGTTGAGCAAGTTGCTCATAACAGTGGAAGAAGTTAGTTGCAGGTGAAGGAAGCTAGGTTCACATAGAAGTGGAACAAGGGCTGGTTGATGGTTGCAGGGAACTTGGTGAAGCTGGTGAAGAGTCAAGAAGGCTGTCTATCTTGCATGAAATGGGTTTTGTAACCTTTAAGAAATTTGAAGGGAGTCTACTTGAAGAATCAAGGGAGGTTGAACAAAGGTTTGCGGAATGGGGCAAAGACTTGTTCAAAGCAAAGGATGCTCTTCGTGCCTTGGTCAAGGAAGGGATTTCTGACGGGGATAGGGACAAAGCCTATCGACTTGCGAAGAAAGTGGACTTGTTTGAGGTAGAACTCAAGGAATTATAGATAAGGTAGGAATTGATTTGAAAGAAGTGGGAATGGCTAACTCTTGAGGAGAAGCATTCCATAGCTTTGACTGATAAGGAGAAAGATGCAGAATGTGATGATAAGAAAGAGGAAGTTGTGATAGTTGAAGATGTTGTAGACATGACTGTGATGGAGGATGAACTTGAGATTGATCAAGTTGGACTAGGATCGTGTAGTTTGCAGACATGTATGGATAAGGGTACTCTCATGGAGAAACCTCATGATGATGGTGATGATGATGTAAGTAGTATCGATACTTGTGTTTCATTTGAGCATTTGGTAGATGGACCGTATGCTAGGAAGGGCAAAGCCAGTTTGCTGATGCTAGGGAGAATCTTACCATGGATGACTATGATGAGACCTTTTATGGAGAAGCAAGGATTGTTGACTATTACAGGACTTGTCAGGTTATTTGTGACCTTATGGTAGAAGGTACAAAGGCCCGTGACAAGGGTGGAAATTGATGATCGTTGCAGATGAAGGGGTCATGGTTTAGTCACATGGCTAAGTGCCCGGCATGACTCATGGACAGATTGGAGGGCACACACTTGAGTTGCTTGGGTGGACTTCTCATGGCCGAGACCAAGAGCAAGTCTGGGTGGAACCTTTGGTGGAGGAACTATGATGGAGAGACTCATGTGATGATGATATGGTTGGGTGATCGAGTTCACTAGACCGAAGATTGTAGCTTGGATAGGGATGACCGATTGCTATGATGGGTCTACTTGGTTGGACTACATGGGCAACTTAGTCATGGACATCAGGTTGGAGACATGGAGCATGGCTGTCTTATGCAGGGACATTATGTGGGAGCACTTGTAGAGATGTCACTTATGGGCATCCAATGAGGAGTTCCAAAGCATGGATGTTGTGTAGATGGATTTGCTAGTGTGACATGGAGATGTTTTACTTATGAGCCGATGGAGAGGTTGTGAACTCTTGTACAACAAGGCCATGGACTTGGATGGAGTTGTGAGCAGACTATGGGGCATTCTTACTACATGGAGAGCTGAGGCATCTTGCAGAGACCTTTGGGCCAAGACTTGGATGCTTGCTGAGATGTTGGTTGGGGATGGCTTATGGAGCTCATGATGACATGAGATTGTTGTGACTTTTGGGGACTCATATATGGTGGACTTGGAGGATCTGATGCATTGAGGAGCTGAGGTCAGAGACTTTGATTCAAGATGGGGTGCTTACTTTCAAGTACATGCATGGGACATGGCTTGGAAGAGTGACTTGATGTGGAGGATCGATATGAGACACTTTGAGGTGATGGAGTTACAATGATGATGATACCTTGGTGGCAACACTTGGGCATGGGTTGAGCCGAGATTCAACTACTTTTGAAACATGGGAGCTGATTGATCTTTGATCATGGGCAGCACATGGATAGATGAGACAGATGTATACATGTTTCTATGGCAGACTTGAGGGATGACACATTGCATATGTGATGGAGGTTGCTTCATGGGCATGGATGTGGCACACCGAGAGTTGGAGTTTGATGAGATGGTCTCTTCATATTGAGGAGGCATACATATGGATGATGTTGGGATAGATGTCGCTGATTTCATGTAGCACATTGACACCAAACATCATGGACATGTTGCAGATGAGATGAGGACTACTTCATGGACCTAAGCATGGCTTATACTTATGGAGAAGGATTCTTGATCAAGTTTAGGATGTGGCAGGATGTTTTGAGAAACGACTGATGGTGGCATGAGGATGTGCATTCTCATGGTTTGAGCGTGACAGTTGGACTCATCACCTAACTAGTTCAAACATGGGGTCCGAAAGTGTACAAAGATATGTTAGCATTGTGTTGGAGTATCATGGCAGTAGTTCACACGGGGACGACACATGATGAGGTTGACACGATATGTTGCAATGGACATGTAGCTTGAGATGGAGGGGCCAACCTTCCACAATGGAGTAGCTTGTGGAGATTGTGACATGGTGGTTGATGGTCATGGATTGAGATGACTTCTGATATATGACATACCGATGGGTGCATACCTTGGTATGGTTATCTTGGTGACGGATGGTTGCTGAGGTGAGACATGGTGGAGATGGTGGTTCTACATATGTTGCAGTGATGGTTGCAGTATGTGGAGGAGTTGACATCATGGATGATCTTGGTGGATGGTTACCAGGATGGTATGTTGTCAAGGATGACAATGACTTCAGGTGGAGGAGGATGTAAGGTCCTCGGGTGTGAAGTGCGGTTGGGCACTGGGCGACTAGGCGCGCGCACACGACGGGCGGTTGTACGACGATAGTGCAACCGCTTGTGTGACATAACATGTGACGATATAATAGTTGAAGCGTTGAACTACTAAGGCATGGAGCATTGGTTTATACCCATATGTGGAGCGTTTGCGATGGGGGTTAGCCAACCTATGATGGAAGGGTGAGGCTAACCTTACAAACGTTCGAACGGGTGTGTGTATGGGGTGTGTGGGCGGTCGGATGGACAACCCACCCACATATGATGGAGCCTATATATGCTTATGGATTGGAGCATTCAAACTCATTCGATCAACACACTTGATCAACGCACACGCACTCTCTCTTAGAGGCAAGTCACTTGTGCACAAATTTGGAGGGGAGATGAGCGCATGGCTCATGCGCTCTCCTTGGTGAGTCGCACTTGGTGAAATGCTCTTGGTGAAGAGGTGAATGCGTTGGGCAAGATGTGGCTGGGGTGATCATGCAGAGGTATTGGTTGTGTGACAACTTGGCGAGGGTGTCTTGGTGGCTCGGGTGAGCGCTCGTTCATCGTGCAAGTGTGCACGAAGATGTGTTGAAGTGCTGGGTTGTGAACGGAGGTGTCTCTCGGTTGGAAGCACCCGTGTGTGGCGACTTGGAGGTGCACTCAAGTTGGGAAAATGACACGACGGTGCAACGGGGTGAACGAAGGGTTGGTTAGTCGTACGACGACCGTGCGGAGGTGCCGACGAGCTGGGCAACCGAGTTTGCTGAAGTTGTATATTTGGCTAAGTGTAAATTTGGGGTTTCCCAAGATTTAACTTGTGCATTGTAAAAACGAAAGATTGTATAATATATTGTTGGGCTGACTCATATTGCAGGGAGTTGCCCCTCCCTTTATACTATTGCATTTCTCTTATATAATGTTGTGGATAATGAATGTTTATGGGTGTTCATTGGAATAAAGGATAACATAATAATACTTGGTTGAGAATCACAAACTAAGTAGGAGAAAGTGAATTAGATGTAGTCCATGTGCACGAGTATTGTTAGAAAGAAAGTGTTCAGTGGTGTCACACCTCACTGGCACGGTTGAAAGACCACCATATAAACGTGGGTTATACGTTACTAAAGTGCGTATATGTTGGGGAACTTACTCTTGGTCCATGGTAGTTAGTCCTTGGGATTTGAACCTATGGTTTTGGACCATGGCATCTCGTCATATGTGTTGATCCCTAGTTTTGGGTTCATGGTATTGAAATGTTATGGTTTTGGACCATGGTATTGTGGGAGGCCTAAGACTATAAAAGAGGAAGGAGATCATGTGGCAAATGATCATCTAAATTATTATTGAATATCTGAAAAGTGGTAGATATGAATGCTGGTAATTGGGTTATGGTGCAGATCTGGATCTGAATAAAGGAGGAACCTTAGCGAAAAGAAGAAGGATAAGTTCTATTGATGGGTCATAATCTTTAAGCTTGAATGATAGTATCTTTATATGATTTTGGTCTGTTTTATGTGGTGCTTGCTTGATCTATAACACTGATAATCTGGGTTAATTAGTGTTTTTGAATATCTAGAAGAGCGAATTATCCTTTATAGATCTATACGCAGGTTCAGTGAAGCGAAGGTGCGTATACACGCTGGTTCAGTGAATTAAAACAGCGTATACGGAGGTTGTTCCAAACACAGAAGCGTACGCACGCATGTTGCAGGTTATTAAAATAGCGTATATGCTTTAAGTTGTGATCTAGCTGCTTCTGTTTATTACTGCTATGTTTTGGGTTCAGCGTTTGGTGTGTGGTTTCTGGTACTGTGTTTTGGGTACAACTGTCAAAGAAGTATCTACTTGATTTAGATCTAATTGGTGGAAAGGAGATTGGTTGATTCTTGATGATTTATTGATGTTTATAGATCCAGTCTGAAAATTTATGAAATGTGGTCTCTGGAAGAAAGAGAAGGTTGTAGCCTTCTGTAGGCCAGCACCTACGTACTAGTATCTTGGCTAGTGCAAGAGCTAAAGGGGGTTGTAGCTCCCTTCCAGGAGAAGCTGGAGAACGAGAGAGGGTTGTAGCTCTCTGCAGGTTGCAGCCTGCGTACTGGTAAATGACTTCACCAGTACATTGTAAAAGAAGTTTCTAATTTAAAAGAAGATAGAGACGAATTGCAGCAGGTGGTTTTCACCCACGTTGGGTTTCCACCTTATATCTTGTGTTCTTGTGTGTGATTGTCCTTTTGTTCTGTTTTACTATCTCTGGTTACTAGTTATTTGTTTCTGCAACATAGATTAACAATCATCATCAGAAAGATAAAGTAAATTAAAAGCTTGCCTTGTATACGCGGTTTTCCTTCTGCATAGATGCGTATATACGCATGTTTAACTAACTGAAGTAGCGTGTATCATTTGTTTTGGAAAAGGAATATTTGATTAGATAATATCGATTCACCCCCCCTCTCAGTATTATTTCCAACAGTCCCAACTCTTTGTTTCCAAAGAAGCCTTGGTCAAGTATCAGCTTGAAGAATAGGTAAATAGTTCCTGCTTGTCTTCAAATTCTTCTAAGAATGCTTATATTGGTTCTTTTGAAAAACATACTAGAGGCATAGGTTCCAAGCTAATGTCCAAGATGGGCTATGAAGGAAGAGGCTTGGGCAAGCATGCACAAGGTATTTTTGAGCCAATAGTGGTTGAGGAAAGGCCTAAGTATTTGGGTCTTGGCTATGGACAATCTTATGGAGATAGTTCCAAAGTTGCCATGAAGGCCATTGAAACAGTCCCAAGAAGGAGTTTCATTTCATGTCCCCTACCTCAGAAGTGTGGAGATTGTATTTAGCAGGAATGCAATAGCTTGAAACATCATTTGCAAGATGATAGTGTTCAGAAGCACACACTTGAACCAGAGAGTTATGGAAACTCTGAAAGCCTTAAAGAGATTGATGGTGTTCCAAATGGAGCTACTTCTTCATTCAATTCACCTCCTCATGAAGGTAAAAGAGGTGGAAGAAAAAGTTATAAATCTGGTTCTAATCATATTCCTTTTGATTTTGCAAAGCATGATAGATTTCCACATAGATATGGGAAAAGAATTGCATGTTCCTTTTGTGGTTTGGATAACCATCATGTTTCTAGATGTTGTAAGAGAATGACCACATATAAGAAACTTTTGAAGGAAAAGAAGCAAGAAGCCAAAGGTCAATTCGACAAGAAAAATCATGTTGTCAAGAGGATGCACATGTGTTGCACTTACTGCCATAAGCAAGGGCATCTTGCTAAAAGGTGTTGGACTCTGAATCTAGCAATGCTTCCACCAAAGTTGAAGAAGGTGGAAAGAGAAAATAGCAGAAATGGAAAGGAAGATTCCATGAATGATGTGTCTCAGGATGATTCACATGTTGATGCTGATGTGCAGACAAAGGAAGGGCCTTTGAAATGGATTGGTAAGAAATGGCTAGAGTTCTGATCCAACTAAGATTGCATGTCTATTAATGCATCTATTTTCATTTCTTTGTTAATGGAATGAAAGTTGCAGGATTTTACCAAGTAGGTGAATGGAGAAGTTGAGTAGGAGGCTCACTTTATTGCTGTAACATTATATTTCATTTCAGCTTCGAAAGTACAGTATGCTTAAGTGAAAGTTGAAGGATGAAATGCATGCATGAGCATGAGATACATGAACATAGGAAATTTGATGTTTACCTTGTATTTTGAACATGTATGTGTAATTAACTTGAAGGGATGATTACTTTAAACATGCATGAAATGTTGACTTGGGAGAAGTTAACTTGGTCTCCAAGATGGAGATAATGATGAAGTGTTTCATCTTTTGAAAAAGAGTTCAAATGGTCTTTTTTTCTACATGCTTGACTTGAAGGGTCATTTGTTTTAAAGGCATATTTTATGGGCTTGTTGTCTATTCCATCATTTGTATGTAGATGTAAGACATGGAGGTGTTCACAAGATGTGAAATCTGTTTCTTTTGTTAGACCATCCAGTTGTTGTCTGTATTTCTATTGTCGTTAACAGTGGTTGTTGGCAGCTTTTCAAATAGGTACAAATGAGAATTTTGTGGAGCAGATGTACTTCACATTTGTTTCAGCCACCTTGGATCAATGATCAAGGCAGAGAAGTTCAAACTACCTTCTATGACCATATTAGCAGGAGTTCTGTAGGAAGGCAAGGAGGAAGGCAGTTCTTCCTAAGAGGACCAGCATATCCAAGAAGGAAAGTGGTCAAAGGCCTTGGTTCAGAGGCACTATGCAAGGAAAGTGTATGGAGGCTGAAAGAAGAGGGTGTTTTTACTCTCATTTACTATTTAGATCAATATATCAGTCTTTTGGAGACTAGAAGTTCTTTTTGTGGGAAGACGTGATCCAAAATGGATTTTGGATGGACTCCTAAGTCTAAGTGTTCCTCACAGATGAAAATCAAAGTCGAAGGAAGTTTCGATAAATAGCCCCATTGCAGAGATATTTTCATTCTGAATCTATTGCAACTTGAATGGGCAAAAACGGACTTCGGATGCAGAAGTTATCACAAAAAGAAGTTGCCCTTTATCCTTTGGAAAAAGAGGAAAAATCTTCAAAAAAATGTCAAAAGCACCTTATAGAGGCAAATCGCATAGGAAGGGTGAGCGGAGGACTTAGATGGAGGTGGAAGAGACCCCCCCATCACCGATCTCCAATATATCGGGTTGTAGATAGGCCTATGTTCAATGGCGGGACCCCAGGTCGAGCGATATTACGATCGCCAATATCGACGGATTGGCATTGGCGATGCCATGAGGCAAAGGACGGACCCCCGGGCCAACATGACTTGTGATTGCAATATCTCACATCGCAACATTGCCTCACAGTGATGTAAAAATGGGGATAATGCCAGATCTGATGGATTTTATACACGCGATAATATAAATTTTGAGATCCGATATATGTTGGGTTTTTGTGTATTGACACATTTCGGCATGAAAACCAAAATATAAAGGAAAATGCCCTGAAGCGATGCGATGTGATCTGGACTGTCAGATCATGGGATCAGATCAATGGCTAGAATTAAATCGGCAATTGGCGGTCCCCAATAACGAGGCTAATACAATTTGTGATAGCGATAAACGATCCCCAATGCCGATAAGGGTTGGACCTGATAAGTTTATAGGGCCGATTTCATAATTTTTGAAGTCTGATATGGAGCAGTTTTATGGGTTTTCCTGTGTATTTGGGGTTTTTCATTATAAACCCAAATACGAAGGAAACCATGACTAGCGACTTGCAATAGCGATTTAAAGGCGGGCCCCATGGAATTTAGGGCAAAATTAATAATATTTCAAGTCTGGAAAAAGGCGTTTTGGAATATTTTTATAGTGTTGCTATGTGTTTCTCTTTATAAATAGAGAATGACTATTTTGGGAATTCTAATGCGCCAAGGGTCCCTTCCATTACAAAACAAGTGGCTACAATACCCAGAGACGTTTAACAATGATTGTTTAATGCTCAAAGGGGATTTGAGCAAACAGAGGCCAGAATCCAGAGAGCCCAAAAGGGAAAACGAATAGACAAGTATTGATTGGCATAAAATCCATGAATGTCAAAGACAGAAGAGGGTTTTACTCAAACCGAGCATAAGAAGGTAGTGCAGAGAGCTGAGAGAGTGAAAAAGCCTGAGAGCATGATTGACAAGCAGCAAAGCTACAGAAAGGTCACTAGAAGGTTGTCGAGGATTGCTTAGAGTTCAAGCAAATCACAGAGGCACGTAGAGGACGAGCCAGAGCCACGAGCCAGAGCCAAGAGGCAGAGTGAGAGCACAGAGCCAGAAATCCTAAGAGCTTCAGGGCGAGAGATAAGATGGTGTCTGAGCCCATTGATTCTATGTAAAATAGTGGAGCTAAGTGTAGAGCTTGTAAAAGGACTTATACCATAATCCCAGAGAGCCTAGTCGAGTTGACTAGAGCTCTAGGAGACGTAGCCCAAGAGTTTTGGATGAACTCCAAATTAAGATTGTTTTCCATGTGTTTGTTATTTGGTACATTATTTCACAGTCATATGTTTTATATATCATTTTAAGCAATCGATTTACAACACATAAATAGTTTTAAAATAAACATCAGCATACACCTATATTTCCAAGCATATTATCAATTCCGCATTGGTTAATCGATGAGACTTGGGAATATTTAAAGCTTTGGAAGTGGGAGAGGTTCTTGTAAGTTAGACAAGAAGCCTAAGAGCCCCATTTTTAGATCACTTAAGATGGGTGCTTCAGAAATATTTTCTTTTAAAATCTCAAATTCCAACTGGCAATCAGGATTCCAATTGAATTCACAATATTTGGTGAGTAATTTGAAGAGTGGGGATGCTAGTTTAGTGAAATTTTGTATAAATCTTCTATAGTATCGTCTGAATCCTAGAAAACTTCTAACGTCCCTTTGACAACTTGGAATTGATAGTTTAGAGATGACTTCAACTCTAGATTTATCAACTTTAATTCCATCTCCTTAAATGTGATGTCCTAAAACAATCCCTTTTGTAAACATCATAAAACATTTTTCATGGCTTAGTGAAAGGTTTGCTTCCTTACATCTTTTAAGAACTTTTTCCAAATTTTCTAAAGCTTCTTCAAATGTATTCCCATAAACTATAAAGTCATACAACTCCACACAATCATGTATTAGATCAGAAAAACTTCCTAGTACCGCTCTTTGGAATGTTGGAGGTGCATTGCACAATCCAAAAGGAAGTACTCGGTAGGCATAAGTTCCCCATGGACAGGTGAATGTGGTTTTATCTTGATCTTCAGGTGCTACGTAAATTTGATTGTAACCACTAAAACCATCCAAAAATGAGAAATATTTCTTACCTGCTAATGTATCTAACACTTGATCTATAAAGGGCAAAGGAAAATGTCTTTTTAGGGTAGCTTTATTCAATTCTTGATAATCAATGCATACCCTCCATTTACCATTCCTTTTAGGCACAATCACTAGAGGAGAAACCCACTGGCTATCTAAAATTGGGTAAATGAAGTTTGCATTCAGCAATTTTTGCAACTCCCCTTTCACAATTTCCCTAAGATTTGGATTCATCCTTCTTTGAGGTTTTCTGATAGGTTTACAATTTTCCTCAATGTAGATGTGATGTATACAAGTCTTAGGACTAATTCTTTTCATGTCAATGTATTCCCATACATATGTAGAAGAATGTTGTTGTAATGTTTTGATTAGCTTTTCCTCTTGTAATTTTTCCAAGTTATTGTTTATGTTCAATGTTTTCCCTAGAAAGATTTCAACTATATAGCTACCAAATTATTCCATAGAATAAAGAGACATCTGCCTAGATGAAAAATATTCAATATTGGATTTTTCTTGAAATTGATCATGTTCATATTCTAGAGATGATTCAAAATTTTCCATTATATTTAAGATTTGAGTATGTTCACTAATGGTTGAAATAGTAAAGAGAGAATGAATATAATTTTCGTCATCAATCCATTATTTGTCATCTATCTCTGTGATTGTTCTTACTGGAGGATATAGAATGAATTTCTTAGTTGAGTTACCATTAGAGATATACATATCACTAGATCTACAGCTAATGAAAGCATCAGTTGTATCCAACCAAGGTCTTCCTAATATAAGTGGGTGTCCTTCTAGATTGTTCTTAGGGGTTAAGATCATAAAATCAATAGGGTACTCCCAAGATTCTAAGGACACTGAAATATCTTCTAACACACCATCTGTTTTGATTACAGATCTATCTGCCAATTACAATAATGTTGGTGTATAAAGAAGATTAGGAAGCTTGAGTTGTTCCATGGTTTGTTTGCTCATTATGCTTATTGTTGCTCCTAAATCAATCAATGTATTTGGAATTGCAATTCCATTGATATGTGTTTTTACAACTAGGCGTCTTGGATCTACATATTTTTGTATGGCAATTTTTCCCATCATTATGTCTGTTATTTTTCCTGCTAGCTAAATTCTTTTTATTTCTTTTGTTTTTCTTCCTGGTTTCTTCATGCTCAACTCCTTTATTGTTTTAGCTAGAATTGGAATCTCCTTAATGGCTTGTAACAAAGGGCTTTTGATACAGGAATTTTTCAATTCATCTAGAAAATTATAATTAGGCAATATAATATGCTTTTCTACCCCTCTATCAACTTGTAATCTTTCAAGAAAAGGAGGTGTAAAAGTAGATACTAGTGGTTTCTCTGTGATAGGAGTTGAGTTTATTGGTTCTTTCTATTTTTCATTTTCAATATTCTGGTTTTGAAGAGATGTTCCTTCAAAACTTTTATTTGGTTGTAGAGAATCTTCCTTAGAATTGTCTTGTTCTTGAATAACTACAAAAGGCTTTTTCTTTTCTAATATCCCACCAGATTTTAGTTGGACATCATTGAGATCTAGAGGAGTGATCATATAAGTTGGAAATTGTTGTCCTTCCACCATATAGGTAATCTAAGGATTTTTATTGTTGGGGTGTGGTAATGAATGGGCAGGTAACTGATTTGGTCTCTGTGGGAATGGCAGTGAAAGTTGAGGATTTTCGTTTTGAAGTTGGGGCTATTGATTTTGTTGAGGAATTTGTTGGGGAGGATAGTTTGGATATGATGGAGTATATTGATAGTATTGAGAAAATCTTCCATAGGGATTTTGCATTCCTTGAGCCCAAGGTTGAGATTGAGGTTGAGATTGAGGCCAAGGTTGCTGCCAAGAATTCCAATTTGGTGGGGGTTGAATATACATTTGGTTGTTAAAACCCTGGTTTTGTTGCCCCTGCTAAGGTCTTCTAGAGACAAAGCAAAGAGATTCTATTGGATTTGAAATTTTTTCCTCTTGAAAAATAGCCTTAAGACTAGGAATTTAAGGACAACTCTTAGTCTCATGGTTTTCTGAACAAATCACACAAGTCTCTATGATTTTTGCATCCAAAGGGCATTCTATTAAAGCATGCTTCTTTCTGCATTTGGGACGTAAAAAAGGGTGTCTATCTGTTCACTAAGGCTCCCTAGAATATATGTTTTAAATTCATCAAGCATGTTTCCAATTTATGCCCTACTCATTGATCCAGTTGTAGATTTATTCACTCTAGCAAGAGAAGGATCTCTTGGACCTTTCCCACTTTTGGATTTTCCTCTGGAGAGATGAACACATAATTCCCCAATGTCATTTAATGGGAGTTGAGAGATATCTCCCTTCCCCATCATGTTAATGATGTCTATCCGCTCATCTCTAATGGTTTTTAATAAAAGAGCTTTTAAAGTATCTTGATCTAAGTTATCCATTTTTTCTCTTTTCAAGTTATAGTTAAATCTTTCAATTAAATCCTCCAAATTTTCATCCTCTCTTTGCATCATTTTAAACACTTGATATTTGTGATTAATAGGCATGAAATAATCCAAATACTTATCAAAAAATGCTCTCTTCATGTCATTCCATGTTCTAATAGACTGAGTGATCAATCCCATGAACCATTTTAAAGAAGCTCCTTTCAATGTTGAAGGAAACAATTTAAGTTTTTGAGAGTCTTGTAAATAATCATAAGTTCTACACAAGACTTCAAATTCAAATAAAAAGGTTTAAGGATCTTCACTTTTTAATCCATGAAAAATTGGGAGGACAGAAGGTGAGATATTTTTCATTGGGGAATCTGTTTCTTCATCAACTATAAGGAATCAAAAGAAATATCAACTTCCCTGTTTCCTCTACCTTCTCCATTATTTCCTCTATCTCTTCCTCCTCCAAATAGTGCAAATTCTGTTGGAAATAATACTGAGAGGGGGGGTGAATCATTATTATCAAATTCTTTTCAATATATCTTTGTTATTTATACTTTGAATTATTCTTCAGATATTGATCATGTTAGTACCATAAAATAATGAGCATGAACAAGAAAAACAGATAGTCACACCAAAGAACACCAGATATAAGGTGGAAATCCAATGTGGGTGAAAACCACCTGCTGCAATATGTCTCTATCTTCTTTCAATTAGAAACTCCTTTTACAATGATCTTGTACTGGTGCAGTCCTTTACTAGTATGCAGGCTGCAACCTGCAGAGAGCTACAACTCTCTCTCGTTTTCCAGTCTCTCCTGGAAGGGAGCTACAACCCCCTTGGCTCTTTTAAGGACCATGTTTCATTAATTTTCAAACTGGATCCATGAACATCAAATAATCATCAAGTACATGAAAATCACCCAATCTAGTTGTACAATAAACCAATGAATTACCCACTCTTCAAAATGCTGTAAACAGAAAAGAATACGAGAAATCAAACCCAGAACTTTGTTGCAATAGATAAAAGACAATCAACAATTGTTTCAAGATAAGAACGCAACTTCACCAACAGGGGTCTGCGTATATCCGCAGTTCTTCTGAGACAAAACTGCGCAAATCCGCACTGGTTGTTCTTCTTCTCTGCGCACTTTTCTTCAAATCTACACCTTCACTTCTGACTTACTGCGTAGACCCGCACTGTGCCTTCTTCTCGCCTGTGTACCTCGCACTTCGTGCTTGACTGTGCTGCGTGCGCCCCGCACTGTGTCTTCTCCTGTACTGCGTACCCCGCACTTCGTTTTTGACTGCGCTGCGTACCCACGCACTGCACCTTTGACTGCGCTGTGTACCCACGCACTGCGCCTTCGGATCGCCTGCGAACTTCTGATTAGGGCCAAATTTTCAGTACACCAATGTGCCACAGTCAGTCAGATCCACAGATCTGTTCATGCGCCCGAGAGATCACAACATGCTAATAGATTCACCTTAAGTTATCTCCTTGAATTAGATCTAGCTTTTAAAAACCAATCACCCGAAATTTCAGATCTTAAGATATTCAAATGAAAGATGCCAAAAACCAAGTGATCTCCTTCCCTATTTATAGACAAGCCCTTATTCACACCATGGGACAAAACCATCAATAACCAATACAAGGGATCCAAACCGGGGCTAAAACAGATCCTATACCACGGGCCAAAACCATAGCATTAGAAATGGCTGGCTAAATACCATGGGCCAAACATAAGAAACCCCACGCGAGCGCGCTTCTCTGCCTTGAAGTGAGTGAATTGGGGTTCCGCACCTTCTGAACGGGTAACCTGCGGGTATGACCGCACCTCCTGGACGGCAAACCTGCGGGTCCGCACCTTTTGAACCATTCACCTGCGAGCCTCTTAATTTCCATCATTTTGAGAGCTTGAACAGACCAATGCCACTTGAGTGAGTTTCCATCAAGTACAACGCCTGTATCATAGAGCCATACGAGAATCATAATGCCAACAGTCTCCCCCTTTGGACTTGATGGCAACCTCAAGATCCTCAACTTCATTCTCCCCCTTTGACATCAAGGGCAAAAGGTTATGCTCCCCCTAAGGACATGCTCCCCCTCACTATAAACCAGATTTGCAAAGAAGAATCATAATCCACCAAACACCGTAATCGACCATGAAGGAGATAGAGACATATTGCAGCCATGTTTAGATCAACATCCATGTTCTCCTTCTGTACTACCATAATGCCAACAATGCATTATATGCTCCCCCTGAACCTGTACCATTCGATCTTCGACCAATCCGCAAACCAGCACATGTACGCATATACCGTGATGAACCTTGCGTATAACCAACACTCAGAAGAGATTCAACAACAAGATGATGCATCAACAACCCCCAACTTTTGCTTGAGGTATTCAAAGGTTTCCATGGGCAGTGGTTTGGTGAGTATATCAGCAAATTGTTCCTTAGAAGGAACATACTCCAACTTGACCTTTTGTTTAAGCACTTGTTCCTAGAGAAAATGATACTTGATTGGTATGTGCTTGGTCTTTGAATGCATGATTTGGTTCTTTGAAATGGTAATTGCACTTGGATTATCACATAAGATGGAGATAGGTGGTGTACAAGTGATTTGAAAATCCTGCAAGGTCTACATCATCCAAAGGAGTTGAGTGCAGCAAGATGCAACAGCAACATATTCTGCTTCAGCTGTAGACAAGGCAATCGAACTCTCTTTCTTGCTGAACCAAGATACTAATCTGGAACCCATAAATATTGCACCACCACTTTGTTGGAAATAATACTGAGAGGGGGGGGTGAATCAGTATTATCAAGTCAAATAATCTTTTTCAAAAACCAAATTGTATACGTAACTTCAGTTAATTAAACTCGCGTATATATGCAACTATTCAAGGGTAAACCAGCGTACACAGAGCAAGCTTTTTAATTTTCTTAAACTTTCAGATGATGTTTGTTAATCTGAGATGCAGCATCAAACAACCAGTAACCAGAGACAGTAAAACAGAGTAGGAAGACAATCACACACAAGAACACCAGATATAAGATGGAAACCCAATGTGGGTGAAAACCACCTGCTGCAATTCGTTTCTATCTTTCTTTAAATTAGAAACTTCTGTTTACAGTGTACTGGTGCAGTCCTTTACCAGTACGTAGGCTGCAACCTGCAGAGAGCTACAACTCTCTCTCATTTTCCAGCTTTCCTGGAAGGGAGCTACAACCCACTTAGCTCTTGTACTAGCCAAGATACTAGTATGTAGGTGCTGGCCTACAGAAGGCTACAACCTTATCTTTCTTCCAGGGACCACGTTTCATCAATTTTCAGACTGGATCCATGAACTTCAACCGATCATCAAGAAATTCTTCAGCAACCAAACTCCTTTTCACCAACTAGATCTGAAATCAAGTAGATACTTCTCTGCAAACTGTACCCAAACACAGTACCAAAAACCAAACAATAGAACCCAGAACACAGCAGCAATAAGCAGAAACAGCTAGATCACAGCTTAAAGCATATACGCAATTTCAACAGTCTGCAACTTGCGTGCATACGCGACTACGCGTATACAGTGGAACAACCTGCGTATACGTCACTTTACTTCCCATAAACTGCGTGTATACGCGCCTTCGCTTTACTGAACCTGCGTACAGATCTATAAAGGACAACACACTCTTCCAGATATTCAATCACTAATTAACCCAGATTATCAGACTTATAGATCAGACAAGCGCCACATCAAGCAGATCAAAATCATACATAGATACTATCATTTAGACTTAAAGATTATGACCCATGAATAGACCTTATCCTTCCTTTTGCGCTAAGGTTCCTCCTTCCTTCAGATCCAGATCTGCGTCACCATCCAATATACCAGCTCTAGCACTTTATCAGGTCTTCAATAACAATCCAGATGGTAATTTGTCACAAGATCTCCTTCCTCTTTTATAGTCTTAGGCCTTCCCCAATACCATGGTCCAAAACCATAACATTTCAATACCATGAACCCAAAGCTAGGGATCGACACATTTGACGAGACGCCATGGTCCAAAACATAGGTTCAAGTTCCAAGATCTAACTGCCATGGACCAAAAGAATGATCACCAACATATACGCGCTTTTGTAATGTATAACCCATGTGTATACGCGCCTTCGTCTAGATGAACCTGCGTATATGTCTTTTTCAACTTTCTGAGTGCCTGAACTGAGATCTGTTACCAAAGAAGGTTGCCATCAAGGACAACACTTATGCCATAGCTCCAAACCTGTGCCATAATGCCAACAATGTAAACCTCATTTATCCAATTTCAGATAGTTGATGGGTTTCTCCTTTGGTTATAGTACCTAAAAAGAATGGTAAATGGAGGGTATGCATTGATTACGGAGAATTGAAAAAAGAAACTTTGAAGGATCACTTTCCTTTGCCCTTTATCGATCAAGTATTAGACACATTAACAAGCAAAAAGTACTTTTCATTTTTGGATGGTTTTAGTGGCTATAATCAAATTCAAGTAGCACCTGAAGATCAAGATAAGACCACATTTACCTGTCCATGGGGGACTTTTGCCTATCGAGTGCTTCCTTTTGGGTTATGTAATGCCCCTGCAACATTCCAAAGAGCAATACTAGGAATTTTTTCTGATCTAATTCATGATTGTGTAGAGGTTTATATGGATGATTTTATAGCTTATGGTAATTCATTTGAAGAGGCATTAGAAAATTTGGAAAAAGTATTTATAAGATGTAAAGAAACAAGCCTTTCATTAAGCCATGAAAAATGCTTTATGATGTTTACTGAAGGTATTGTTTTGGGACATCACATTTCAGGGGATGGGATTAAAGTTGATAGATCGAAGGTTGAAGTCATCTCCAAGTTGCCTATTCCAAATTGTCAAAGAGATGTTAGAAGTTTTCTAGGATTTACTGGATACTATAGAAGATTTATAGAGAACTTCACTAAAATAGCATCTCCACTCTTCAAACTGCTTACAAAAGACTGTGAATTCAAATGGGATCCTGATTGTCAATCAACCTTTGGAACTTTGAAAACAAGAATATTTGAAGCACCTATCTTGAGAGGACCAAATTGGAAACTCCCTTTCCATATTTCTACAGAAGTTTCAGATACAACTCTAGGGGCTGTGTTGGTTCAAAAGGATTTAGTCCCTTATGCCATTTACTATACTAGTAAAAATTTGACTCCCACTGAGTTGAACTATACTGTAACTGAAAAAGATTTTTTCGTTGTTGTTCATGCAATCAATAAGTTTAGACATTATATAACAGGCTATGAAACTTTTATTCATACTGATCATTCTGCGACTAGATATCTAATGAACAAACCTAGTACTAATGGCAAAGTCACAAGATGGCTCCTACTTTTGTAGGAATTCAATATTACTGTGTTGGATAGACCAAGGAAACAAAATACAGTAGTTGATTTCTTGTCTAGGATTCAGAATACTAAAGAAGATTCTCCTGTAGAGGATAAGTTTCCTGATGAATATTTGTTTGCAGTAACTACT
>APFE030511214.1:87015-98559 GCA_000404065.3 Pinus taeda
AGAGAGAGAGAGAGAGAGAGAGAGAGAGAGAGAGAGAGAGAGAGAGAGAGAGAGAAGTTGAAGCAATGCAAAGAAGGATGAAGAAATGGAGGTGGCGAGACCTACTAATCTAATATAAGTCTACTTTTATTTTGGAATACATGATCTCAAACGAGGCAGGGGAGGCATACCCATACCCTCCGAGATAACTAAGTACAAATAATAATGGTGCACATAGCAATGTGGGTATGAGAAACAAAGTACATGATACACGATATGTTGGCATCAATGGGCTAGAAAGTGATGCAATGATACAATGAGTCCCATTTACATAATATGCCTAGAAAAACATAGGCCAAAATTGAATACAATAACATTTGAGTACATGAGACATAATGCCCCTCAAGCTGACATGATGAGGGGGGATCACGACCAAAGAAGCCCTACTGAACAAGAACGTTCTCTAAATATATGAATGGATCATTTTAAGGAGACATGCTTGCTCAAGGCACTACAAGAGACTAAAACTGAACCCATAAAATATGTGGAACTACATCTAAGGCTGGATCATGAGCTGCAGAAATCTGGTCATTGGGGGGACTACCTGAAGGGCCACCCCATCATGAGGTATAGAACATATCACACACCTCAGAAGTGCTAGTATAATCTATTGGATCACTAGACCATCAAGTGTATGATTATCGATTGTGCAATAATGAGTTGGAGTCAAGCATAAAAGAAACAACCAAGGCAAAGGTAAGTGATGATTCGCATTACTTGATCTAAGGTACTGAACAATGATGAGGGTTGGAACCAAGGTACATCACCTTCTAGATCACTCTCTAGGAATAAATGTGTTGAAGTGGACAAAACAGGACCCGCCAAAGGTGAGGGAATGAGGATCATAGTAATGTGACTAATGGATTGACACTAGGGCTAATGATGGAAGGAGACAAGATGAGAGGCAGACCAATGAATTCCCTTGTCATAGAATCATATGCATGGTTGGACCTGGAAATGATTGACTCAACTCTAGAGGGGATGGTCAATTACTCAGACGAAGAATTTTCAAAGATAGATCAGTATAGATGAAGGCCAAATATGAGCACAATGGGATAAATGTTACACAAAGATGGATGATACATTGTAACTAGAGTCAATGGGACTCAGGACAAACTCCATGGATCCAAGGTTGACTTGTCTCTGATACTCTGAACAAGGGTGACTCAATGATGCTGCCACATGGGAGAAGCCCAAAGGGGACCATAAAGACATGAGTAAATAATGGTTACTCATGACGAAAATAAACACATAAGTCAAAAAGTACAAAGGAAAAGTGGTACCATAGTACATAAGATTCATATGAAGAGATTCAATTTTGATGGGCGGCAAAGTGAGACCTTGTGAAAAAATGGCTTTCTAGTGAAGTTTAAAATTACTAAAAATGAAAGAAGACTGTTATAGAGCTCGATGAGAGCTTTCCAACAGTTTTGACAATTTTTCCAACAGAGCTATGGTTTGGTTGCAATGGGTGATAGAAAAACTAGGGCTTTTCCTATAAAAGGGCTTCTTGCCCCTGAATCCAATTCATTTTTATAGTGAGCTATTGGAGAATTTGGGGAGGAGGAGAAGGCCCTAAATCTTGTGGAGCTCATTGTGGAAAAACCAACCGTTATAATTTGGATCTGCAACTTTTAGTTAGGTGACCTTACTTGTCTAAAAATGTCTTTAATGCTTCCTACAAGAATGGTTCATGGTGAAGAGTCAAGGTAAGAAAGGAATACCATAATGAACTACTAGAGAAGGCCTAGTATCATACCCACCTAAAAATTCAAACATGGGGACTCGATGGTAAGTGTGGTATCACATAGAGTAGAATATTTGAAGATGTGGTATCAAGCATCTAGAATATATGGTGTGTATATGGCTTGTTGGAGAGGTTGGTAGGACAAACTACCTGAGAAATGAAAGGATAATTGACCATACCTAGATCATTGGGGTCTAGGCCGAAACTTGTGTTAATCAAGTGAGAAGGTGGATAGGGGTGACATGATTCCCCCAAGCATGAGATACTTCCCCCTAGCAGGTGTGGTGGAGGGAACTAATTATGTATGAAAAGCTGGGAATTATGCCCTTATTAGATGAGGTTGTGGAGTGCCATTATGTTACAAGTGCTCAAACAAGGGATCCAAGCATTCAACCTGACTTGCACAAGATCCTTTAAAGGATGATGAGGATATGTAGGGGCATGAGTTCCCCCCAACTTTGTATGTATCATGTTATGTCCATGTCAGATGTATTTAGAGTAGTGGAATCCAAACACATTTTGATGATGTGGTTCACCATTTGTTGTTTATGGTTGTCTTCTTGTGGGAAGAATGTATTATGGGTGCAGTATGAGAAAGGAAATGGTGGATTGTCAATCTCACTTGGCACTGCATATATGAATCAAATAGACCGAATTTATAGGTTCGTATACATGGTGTCACCACACCAAAGAGTGGCTTCATATATAATGAACTGATGCTCATTGATACAACACGGTGGTTGAACAACAACAATGTCTAAGGGACTAGGTTGTTGATGTAAGATAGAGGAATGATTAAGTGGATCATGCCTAGAGTGATCTGAAGTGATATATGACTCTAGAGGCTCTTCTAATTGGGGAATAATAATGGTGCTAGAGTCAACACTACCAGATGGGCTAGGAGGTTTGGGGAGTGTTATCATCCACAATATCCCAAGGCTGAGAAGGAGATCGAAGGAGGTAACCTCAAACCACTTAGGGCTTAGCAGCTAGCCCTGCAAAACTAGAAAGGGCTCTCTCTATGAGCTCACAGCCAAGGATGGTTGGAGTGGGAAATATATATTAGGCTAAATATGTTCAACTCTATGGTTTTTAAAATTTTAGGATTTTGCTGGATCAGGAGTGAAAATTAGGGAGCTAGGTTAAAGGATAAAAGGTTTCAGCTGCAAGAGATATAAAGGAGAAGGGTAGGTATGAATATGTGATACTTTGGGGTTTTTTCTATGTAGTTTAGGGTGGAAATTAAAATATCAAAATGAGCATGGCAAGCATGAATTCATTTATCAGAATATAAGCGATATAAACATGAAGTTCCTAACAAAACAAAGCTTAAAACTAAGAATTATGTTTTAAAAACTCTTAGGAAAATAACTAGAAAGAATCGACATGGAAAGAATATGGAATTATCATTTGTATAAGGCTATAAAAAAGAGAAAACACTATCACAAACTCACAACACAATAATTCCTGAATAATAGCTGCAATTCTTCTTTGATTTCCTGCAAACAGTGATCAGGTACAAGCTCTAAGAGTTCTATTCACTGATGTCCAACCTTGAGTTTGACTTAAAAATAGATACATATAGACTAAAAACCCATTTTCCCGATTCACTTAGGGTTGAATCCTTCAGTTTAGGAACTGATCATATGAAGTGCTCAAAAAACCCTAATGTGTAGGGAGGTTAAAACAAACTCCCAAATTGGCCTTAAACTGATTCATTTGACCATGAACACCTTTACAAGCATGAATCTAGTATTTTATTACCCTAGAAATCATAATTACACTTCAATAAATCATAATTACATCAATAAAACTTGAAACTAGTTAAGAAAATTGGGAAAAGTGACTTCCAAGCAAAAACGTAGTGAAACTGGCAAAAATGTAGCGTGCATATTGCAAGTGACTTTTGAAGGGGTTCTTGTGCTCCACATAAAGAGATTGATGGATAAGTGTAAATATGTGGATATATATTTATCATTTGAATCATCAAGAAATTCATTTGGACACTCCATGATAGAGAAAAAATGTATTTTCCCAAGACTACTCTCAAAAGTGCAGCAAAACGCAACAAAAACACAACGAAAAAGCATTCCCATCTTGCATGGAAAGTTTGACTACTTTCCTGAGCTCCAAAGTCCGATCTAAAGGTATCATTGGAAATATTAGGAAGTCTAATTATCAATATAGTACTTAAGAATGAAAATTTTCCTCTCCAATACTAAGAAAAATTCATTCTCCCAAGATCACTCTAGAAGTGCAGCAACTCTCCTATAGCAACTGTATTTTGGATATTTCTCCCAAATCGTAACACCTATGTATAAACTAAAGGATTTTTTTGTTACTTGGTATATGATTGACTAAAAACTCTTTCAAATTTGTAAAATTCATCTCCATTTGGTCAGAAACATACTTTGAAGCAAAATTATCCCTATGTGCAGCAAATGATTTGTCTCTTGGAATGGTTTCTTGAGAAATGGTGGATACATGATGATATGTGATGAAATGGGCTCATACATGGAAATATTTCCTCCTTTATACTTCCTTTGATCAGTGGATGTGGTCTCGGCATCCATTATGTAACCCTAGCTCACTAGTAAAGGGAATTAGCATTTAGTGCTAGAAAATAGGGGATTTAGGGTAGTTTTAGGAATGAAGGGAGATGAAGAGGTTAGGGGGCTCCTAAATTCTTGGGAAAATTTAGGGGGTAGGGATAGATGTTAGGGAGTGTAGGGAAGTGAAATTTTAGGGAATGGGTGAGGGGAAAGGGTGTAAAACTGGAAAAAACAATCCTAGCCTAGGAAAGTGTCAAAAGTGGAGCAATAGGCTAGGGTTTGTGGGAAAGTAAAGGAAATCAGGGGAATGGGCATGGGAAAAGATTAGGGGAGGATTTAGGACCTATTTATATGTTTTTTGAGGCTTAGGGAAATTAAAAATCA
Organism: Pinus taeda; assembly: GCA_000404065.3. Lineage (NCBI taxonomy): Eukaryota > Viridiplantae > Streptophyta > Pinopsida > Pinales > Pinaceae > Pinus > Pinus taeda. The sequence continues at coordinate 91,738 of APFE030511214.1, forward strand.
CATAGGGAGTGATGGGAAAGGCAACAAATAATTTGTACATAGTCCACGCTACCCTTTCTACTAAAAACATAGCGTGGGATCTAGGATTTGTCCTAGAAGCTATGAGGATGAATGAGAAGGGTTAGAAATGATAGGGGAAATGTATATCAGTGTGAGGAAGGGTAGGAAATGTGGGGAACCTAGTTTAATTATGTTCCAATTAACTCACGGAGTGAAAAACTGAAAATATAGTGTGGAAAAACTAGGAGAGGGTTCCACACCTTCAAACTGAAAATTTCACTTTTTTGAGGTGGTGTTTTCTTTTGAAATACATACACTAAGCTGAGAATACATTCACCTATTGAACAAAATTCTTGGAGATGTGTTTCAAGCCACCCTTGCAAGAAAACATAGCATTCAAATGAAAACGTAGCAAACAGGGTAAAAAGAGCGTGAGAGTTTGAGATGCACAATAAGAGTGAGATTCGATGATGAATGAGTCATTTGGGCTATGGATGATCAATTGGAGTCTTTTTTACATGTAAATTATGAAAAAAAATGTTTGGAATGTCTTTAAAACCTACCAAAACACCTTTTCCTGTATATATGTGAAAGGATGGCAATATACCCTTCCTTTTGCAGTAATATCTTCATTAAATGTTTTTTGATAGCTTTTATTACCTTTATTTCCTAACATGATATCTCCCTTGGTGTGAAGACATAAGGAAAATAACAATGATGGTGCTTTGAATTTGGAGATAGTAATGACAACATCAGTGGAAACCCTAGTCCAAGACTTATATGTTGACACTTTAACTAATCTGAGACCAACAATGACTTGACCATGATAATTAATGAGAACCATGATTACTGAAGGGAGTAGAATTGACCTATACTCAACAACCAATGATAATTTTTTTTTATATGAAGAGCTACTGAAACCATAAAAAATTGACCTAAGACACTAGAAAAAACTTTGAAAGAGCATATTTGATCACTGGTAACAAACATGACTGACAGGCACTAACATTGGTTCTAGCTAGGGATGGTAGATCCTTTAGGAGGTGTCAAGAACACCATAGATGAAGTAGCCTGATCCATTGGGCATGGAGTCAAAAACAAAAATACCAAACTCAAAATTGAAAACTAATCGACAAAGTAAACTGGCTTAACTCTAAAACTGGCTACTGACTGAACTTATTTATGGTAGTAGACCATTGAGATCTTAGGGCCTTCACCTCAGGCTTCAAATCCTGATGATAACCACCCACCTGCTAAAAATACATATACAATCATGTGAAATGATCCCTCCAATGTAACCAATCCAGAAAATGGCTACTTATTTGAATTTTTCTCGTACTTTTCTCGAGCAGGCAGAAAAAACAAAATATTGGCCCTCCAAGTGTCCACTAAACATGTGCTCATGATCCATAAATACAAGAAAATTCATCTTCCCATATGGATGGAACAAATTGGCAATAGGGTCTATAATAATCTAGAACACTACCATATCTTGAAATACAGAAGAAATACAAACACACTCTTCATTTTCTGAATCTGTAGGAAGATCATCATGTGCAAGAGGCTCTAAAAAAACCTCTCCTTTATCACTGCTCTCCCTGTCATAATCTGCTTGCAATGTTTGATGATATTCTCTGCCATAATTACATTGCCTGAAACCTTCACACATGCCAATTCAAAATTACGATTTTCATGAATCTACTGTTGAAATAATGCTTCAGAAAATGGATGAGATGGAGAGACATATGAGTGGTGAGTGTCTATAGATCCTTGTTCATACATTTCATTAGAAACCTCATCTTGGTCTTCACAAAACTGATCTTGAAATAAAAATGTAGAGAAAGAACAATTTGAAAAAACAAGTGAATGACTATCTTCATACCTCTCTTCCAAACAACAGGGTTTTGGATGCTCATGGAAAAATTTAAATATAGAAACCACTTCAAGTATATTTGATTCCTAATTTTCTTCAACAAGAAGGATATCAATTTGATTGTCACTAGAATCAAGAAAAATAACTTCTTGTTCACTATTTGCAACAGTAGATAATCATTGTCATAAGATGGTTCATTGCTTAAATTTTTTGTACATGCAATTTCAGAATACTGACTTGGACCAATTCCTTCTTGACTGTTAGGAAGTAGACCAGTTTCATCTTCTAGCAAAGAAGGAGTTGATGTGTGTTGTGAATGATCCTTTGTATCAAAGTAGCTAATCTCTGTTATTTTCTGTTGGGAAGAAAATTCATAAAGGGGCTTTATGATCTCATAATCTAGACATAATTCATCACCAAAAGTCTCTTCAAGGTATTGAATAAAGTTTTCATAGTATTCACAACAATATTCAAACAACAAGAATGAATGATGATATTTGCCATAAAACTCAAAGAATGTTGTGTGGACTTCTTTAAGAGAGAATAAGCTACCTGGATTTAATCCTTCATCCCATGACCTTGCTTTTCCTTCTAGGGTAGCCATAAACATTTTCATCAAACAATCCTCATGAAACCTAATCTTGAGCTTATGTATATGCCAATGAAATTTTATTAGATGAAAAATAGTCTCATCCTCGTTTCCATCTATGAATTTGGGCAAATTAGTTTGCCAATCTATGCAAGGAATTCAATTTGGAAAAACAAGAATGTGAGCATGATTCATAGGAGCATACCTTCGAGCAGTTGAATTCATTTTGAAAATATTTAAGTCACCATGAAGTTCTTCAAACTACTAGTTTTTGAATAATGGAGTCGCCATGAAAATTCTAAACCTTTGGATTCTTCGACACTAGAGTCGCTAGGTGAAATATGCATAGCCTTTCTTGTGTCTAATCATTGATCATTGTTCTTTCCCAGGGAAGATATGATATTTCAATCCTTGGAAATGACGCCAAAATGTTATCCTCCACAAGATCCCAAGGATGAGAAAGGAGATTGAAGGAGGCAACCTCAGACCACTTAGGGTTTACCAGCTAGCCCTGCCAAACCAGAGAGGGGCTCTCTCTATGAGCTCACATCCAATGATGACTAGAGTGGGAAAAAGATATTAGGCTAGATATGTTCAGCTATAGGGTTTTGAAAATTTTAGGGTTTTGTTGGATCAAGAGTGAAAATTAGGGAACTAGGTCAAAGGGTCAAAGGTTTTAGCTGCAAGAGATATAAAGGAGCATGGTAAGTATGCCTTTGTGATACTTTTGGGTTTTTTCGATGTAGTTTATGGTGGAAAATAAAATATCAAAATAAGCATGGAAATCGTGAATTTATTTATCAGAAGATAAATGACATAAACATGAAGTTCCTAACAAAACAAAGCTTAAAACTAAGAATTATGTTTTAAAACCTCTTAGGAAAATCACTGAAAAGCATAGAAATGCAAAGAAGATGGAATTATCATTCATATAAGACTATAACAGAGAGAAAACATTATCACAAACTCACAACACAAGAATTCCTGAATAATAATTGCAATTGTTCTTTGATTTCCTGCAAAAAGTGATGAGGTACAAGCTCCAAGAGTTCTACTCACTGGTTTCCAACCTTGAGTTTGACTAAAAAATAGATACATATAGACTACAAAACCATATTCCCCTCACTTAGGTTCGAATCCTTCAGTCTAGGAACTGATCACATGAAGTGCTCAACAATCCTAATGTCTAGGGAGGTTAAAACAAACTCCCAAATTGGCCTTAAACTGATTCATTTGACCGTGAACACATTTACATGCATGAATCTAATATTTTATTGCCCTATAAAGCATAATCACACTTCAGTACATCATAATTACATCAAACATAATTAATTACATCAAGAAAACTCGAAACTAACTGAGCAAACTGAGAAAAGTGACTTCCAAGCAAAAACGAAGCGAAACTGGCAAAAATGTAGCCTGCATCTTGCAAGTGCCTTTTGGAGGGGCTTACGTGCTCCAAATTAGGATCTTTATGGATCATTGGAAATCTATGGATTTCTATTTATCATTTGAGTCATCAAAAAAGTCATTTGGACACTCCATTACAGAGAAAAATGCAGTTTTCCAAGACTACTCTCAAAAGCAGCAAAACAACAAAAACATAGTGAAAATGCAGTGCCATCTTGCAGGGAACGTTTGACTACCTTCCTAAGCTCCACATGCATAACCGAAGGCACCATTAGAAATATTAGGATTTATAATTGTCAATAGAGTACTTAAGCATGCAAAACGGCCTCTCCAAGACTAAGAAAAATGCATTCCCCCAAGGTCACTCTAGAAGTGGAACAACTCTCCTATAGCAACTGTAGTTTGGGAATTTCTCCAAAATCATAACACCTGTGTATAAAATGAAGGATTATTTTGTTCCTTGGTATATGATTCACTAAAAACTCTTCCACCTTTGTAAAATTCATCTCCATTTAGTTAAAAACATACTTTGAAGAAAAATTGTCCCTTTGTGCAGCAAATGATTTGTCTCTTGGAATGACTTCTTGAGAAATGGTGGAGACATGATGTTATGTGCTGAAATGGGATCATACCTGGAAATCCTCCCCAATTTATACTTCCTCTAATCAGTGGGTGTGATCTCTGAATCCATTAGGTAACCCTGTCTCACTCGAAAAGGGAATTAGGGTTTAGTGCTAGAAAACAGGGGATTTAGGGTAGTTTTAGGAATGAAGGGAGATGAAGAGGTTAGGGGGCTCCTAAATTATTGGGAAAATTTAGTGGGGTACGGATAGATGTTAGGGAGTGTATGGAAGTGAAATTTTAGGGAATGGATGAGGGGAAATAATACAAAAGTTGAAAAAACAGTCCTAGCCTAGGAAAGTGTCAAAATTGTAGCAATAGGCTAGGGTTCGTGGGAAATTAAAGGAAATGAGGGATATGGGAATAAGAAAAGCTTAGGGGAGGATTTATGAAGTATTTATATGTGTTGGGAGGCTTAGGGAATTGTAAAATCACATAAAGGTAGCAAATAATTTTTACAAAGTCCACGCTACCCTTTCTGTTGAAAACATAACATGGGGTCTAGGATTTGTCCTAGAAGCTACGAGGATGAATGAGAAGGGTTAGAAATGATAAAGGAAATGTATATCAATGTGAGGAAGGGTACAAAATGTGGTGAAAATAGTTTAGTTGTGTGCCAATTAACTCAGGGAGTGAAAAACTAAAACCGTAGCATGGAAACCCTAGCAAAGGGTTCCACACCTTCAAACTAAAAATTTCGCTTTGTTGAGGTGGTGTTTGCCTTTGACATACCCGTACTGGGTTGAGAATACATTCACACATTGAAGAAAATTATTGGAGATGTGTTTCAAGATTCCCTTGCAAGAAAGCATAGTGTCCTGACGAAAACATAGTGAACAGGGTAAAAATGTAGCGTGAGAGTTTGAGATGTAAAATAAGAGTGACATTTGATGCTCAATGAGTCTTTTGGGCTATGGATGATAAATTGGAGTCTTGTTTACATGTAAATAATGAAAACAAATGTATGGAATGTCTTTAAAACTTACAAAAAACACCTTTTCTTATATATGTCATAGGATGACAATATAGCCTTCCTTTTGCAGTAATATCTCCATTAAATGTTACTTGATACCTTTTGTTACCTTTATTTCCTAACATGCTATCTCCCTTGGTGTGAAGACTTAAGACACATAACAATGATGATGCTTTGAATTTGGACATAGTAATGAAAACACCGATGGAAACCCTAGACCAAGACTTATATGCTGACACTTTAACTAATCTGAGACCAACAAAGACATGACCATGGCAACTAATGAGAACCATGATTACTAAAGGGACTAGCACTGACCTAGACTCAACAACTAATGATCAAATTTTTTTATTTGAAGACTTACAGAAACCATAAAAAATTGACCTAAGACCCTAGAAAAAAATTTGAAATAGCATATTTGATCACTGGTGATTGACATCACTAACATGGATAATTTCTTCTCCTCGACTCTTAAAAATAGATGCCACCTTACATAAACATTGAGTGGAAATTTCATGGCCAAAAGGTGTATGTGGTTTGAAATCATGGGTTTGAAGTAATGGATTATTGAACCAATCAAATTCACCATGGATGAATTATTTTGATTCCACAACATATTGGTCAAGGGCTTGTTGTGGAAGGAAATAAGCACGATGGTGCATATAATACCCAACATAATCAGGGGTGGTCATGGAATCCATGATGTCTTCGTCAGAATGAAATACAAGAGGATGGGAGGAAGAGGGACCACATGATGAAGATGAATTACCTGAGGTATCTTGAAGAGAGACAAAGTTCACATACACATCGTTGGGAGGGATGGAAAGATTATTAGTAGATGTGACATCTATTGATGTTGAAACCGAAGTGTCTTCCAAAACAATTTCAAAATAAGCACAATATGAAACTCCTAAAAAGTATGAATGTATCGATCCCATGGATGACGACAGTTAGAAAATGGGTGTAGAACTATTCATCATCTCGACATCAAGAAGGGGAATCACAATGGTGGGAGGGGAAACCTCCTATTTTGGCTTAATAGTGGGACCAAAACTGGTAAGTGGAGGTGAAGTGGAATCACTATGAGCAACATCTAACTTGCGAACTAATTGAAGTGTATCACGAAAATATTTGAGATGGGGACAGTGATAGGAATATTGGCCATAATTATCGCACTAACCACAAGGGTGATTCGTGCATAAGGATTTGTTCTTTTTGATGGACTCAGGTAAGGTGACATGGACCTCAGGAATGTTAGAGTATGGGAAAGTATCATAGACCACATTCTTAATGTGAGCGAGTTCAGGACAATTATTGGTGGCATGCCCAACAACATCACACAAAGCACATGGAGGA
>APFE030511214.1:107284-143070 GCA_000404065.3 Pinus taeda
TGATTGGATACTCTGATTTAGACTTCGATGGAGACAAAGAAACTGGAGTATCTACTTCAGGATATGCTATGAGTCTTGGATCAGGAGCAGTCTCTTGGAGATCACGCAAACGCTTATTTCCAGCAGATTCCACAACAGAAGCAGAAGACGTGGCAACAACTGAAGCAACGAAAGAAATTGTGTGGCTCAGAAAAATTCTTGAAGATTTGCAGGTAAAACAAGTACAATCAACTCCACTCATGATTGACAAAACCTTTGCAATAAAGTTGGCCAAGAACCCAAAGTTCCATGATCGAACAAAGCACATCAATACTAAATATCATCTTATCCGACATCATGTTGAGGCCAAAACAATCCATCTCCATCATTGTTCCAAAAATGAGCAAATTGCAGACATCTTCACCAAAGCACTTGGAAGAGAAAAGCTCGAAAGATTCAGAATGATGCTTGGACTCACCAACATCCCTTCAAATTAAGGGGGGGGATGTTGACACCTAATCCTCACAATTGGGTGAATTTATGTAAATAATTAAATTAGGAATGTGAACAGTCATAAGGAGATGAATCAGTCACACCCTTTTGTATATAACAATAACATACCTGATGGAATAATATGAATCAATTTTTCTGCCTAATGGAGTTACTGCCTGGCCTGACAGAGGTAAAAATCCTAAAAAGTAAATTAGAAGAAAAGGATAAACTTTTACAATTTCAAGATAGTAAGAATAGTTTGGATGATATTCTTAGTAGTCAAAGGTCTCCTGCCATCAAATCTGGTCTTGGCTTTCATGAAACTGTTAAAGGTGAATCTAGATCACAAACTGAAGCAAGGAACTCTAATGCAAAATATGAAATGCTCAACAAGGAGATAAGAGTTCAACCCCATCAACAACCAAGGCTTCAAAGAAAGTCATTTACTCCTAACTATGGAAGTGATAATTAGTTCTTTCCTCTAATGGACAATGTTGAATGTTTTATATGTCATAATTTTGGACATGTTGCAGCCAGATGCAAAAGTAGAATGATTCAAGCTAATAATCATCACTCAGAAAGATCATCAACTTCCAAGTACTTTAAGGGATATTGTTTTTCCTGCAATATGTTTGGTCACAAAACCATTAACTGCTATAGAGGGAATATGAAACATATAATGTGTTATGCTTATAGCAAGTTTAGGCATATAGCAAAAGAATGCAGGAGCAAAATTCGGCCAAAATACCAAAAGGAGTAAACATCATCACAGTCGAAGGTATGGAAGAATAAGAAGTACAACTAGAAATATGTGGCATAGCTCAATATAGAGACAGAACAGACTCAGGAGAGATTGAGAGTATGAAATTTTAGTGTTCTAATTCTCATACATAGTTATCATGAAGACAGGTCGCGTATATATGAAAGTTTGAAGTTGCACAATCACATATATGTTGGTTTGATGAAGAAGCAGTGGGACAGACTCAAAAAAATGATCTGATATGGTTCAGACAATTTTCAATTATCTTTTATGTCTTGATGATTGATGACTACAGTCTGTGGATGTTATTTATAACTGCTTTTGATCCTCATAAGTTGTTGATAACTTGATGTATATCTTATTGATGATGATGCCTTGATATTTCTCACTGATATATGCAATGATCATATCTAACAGTGAACAAGTGGCACAGGTTCAGGGGGAGAATATGCTATGCTTTTAATATTGCATTGTTGTCATTATGTTTAGAAGTCTTTGGTACCTAATGATTCTTATCAATGGTGATGATGCTTATGTGGCTAAAGTGTTTAAATGATACATCATGCTTTGTTGTGGTTATGAGTTTCCTATGATGATGATACTTGTATTGCTTGGGGTTACATGGTTGTTATTCAGATCAGATTTATGGGTGATTGTGGATGACTTTTGATGATGCATATAGTACATATATGTTTCTTACATGGTGATCTTCATAACGACAAGGAGAAGTACAAAGCTTGAGTACACAACTTCATTATTTGATGATGAGCCACTCATTTATTTTATGTTGTTGTCATCATGTCTTCAAAGATCCATAAAGTTCACATGGTGCAGTTATGATGCAAGATTCCTATAGTTCTTGACTCTCACATGGTTGAGGATTGTTGTTGTTGGTGGTATCAAGAAAGCTTGACAAATGAATATGATCTCATGGTTTGCTAGATACATATTGCTATCTCTTTGATGGATATACATTATGCTAGATACATGCATGATTACTTAAGTTGCATATTGATAAATATTTTTGGTTGGCCAAGAGAATGGTGTTATTGCAGACATATCTATTTGAAGACATGAATATTTGGAGACATGGCTTACTTAGTCACATAATGATGATGCCTTATTACTTTATGGTGATAGGTTTGATACTCACATATGTTGATTATCGTGGTTGATGCTTATCAAATGTGGGATGTTTCCTAGTGATGATACATGGTTGATATATTGAGGGTTCTTGTGGAAATATCATGCAGAGGGTTCTTGTGGAAATATCATGCAGTTCTTGATGATGATGTTATGATCATAGATAATGACTATGGTGCTTTCACATACATATTATATGATGTCAATAATTTTGTGTTACTGCTTGGAGATATGACATATGCTTAGTTGATTCATGGAAGGTTATCATAACGCTATTTCTACTAAGGAAACATAGCAAGTTGATCTTGATGAGATCAAGAGGATGAGTTGATATCTATAGCTGGCATACTTTGTCACAAATTAATGATATTACATTGTCATATCTTTGGAACTGATGATGGGACATATACAAGTTGTTGTTCTGGATGTTGCTGATAGATGCTTATGGTGCAGATCATATATGGTGTATGATAGTTGATGATGACTATCATGGTCTTGTTTAGATCCTTGGTCTTTTTTATAAATGTCATGTATATCATTTGATGTAAAGGTCATATAAAGGCCCGTAATATGTCTCTATCTGTCATACTCTTATAATGAGTCTGTTTTGGTCATCTGATGTAACTTGTAACCCCACTATGCATGGGAAGGATGATGTAATAATTGCTATATTTTAGTCATGTATAAAAAATTGTTATATCCCCACTTGTTTAGGTAGATGAGTCAAATTTGGTATATCCCCACTTGGTTGGGAAATTGATGTATGTATGATTCATTGGTGATAGGAAGGTCATACTCACATAATTGAGTTATAAAGTCATGTTATTCCTTTGGAAAATATTTTTTACAGACTCTGCATGTGCTCAAGCAGAGCATGGATGATATAGTGCATCTCAGCATGTACAAAGGGGGAGTTAATAAGATATTTCAGCATGTGCCTAGGGGGAGCATGATCAATGTTCATATTTAGATTTTCAGATATGAAATTCTTCATTTTGATCAACCCTTTACCCTTGATATCAAAGGGGGAGAGTATCTTCGTCTGCCCTTTGCCCTTGATGTCAAAGGAGGAGAGTATTTTGGTGTCGCTTGTTATCTCTAATACTTTCTATAGCTTGCAGTAATCAACACCAACATGGTTGCCATCAAGTCCAAAGGGGGAGATTGGTTGCATTATGATACATGTGTTGTACTTGATGGCAACCCACTTGTAGCATAACAACACACTTGCATATGGAACCTAGATGAATCTATGTAACTAGATAAATCTACAAGAGAGATATCAAACATGACAAAATGCATGGTAGTTGTGTTTACAGATGTGACAAAATGTAGGGTAGTTCAAAGGAATCAGTTCAGAAGTAATGTACAATGGAAAATCACAATAGAACAGGTCTATTCAGAGGGAACAAAGTAATGGTACAAAATAATAGGATGAAGTAACAAAGTACTACAGATCAGAATCAAGAAGTTGAAGAAAAAGGACATTTGCAGGTATGTTAAGTTGTATACATGGGTTTATTATGCAAAAAGAGTGTGTACACGCAGGTTCACTGTACAAAAAGAATGTATACGTATGCACGCACTTTCATAGAAGAAAAAATGCATATGGGATGAAAAATTGAGGAAATTAAGGTGAAAGAATACCAAGGGTCAATACCATGGTATTAGCCTGCAATATTGAGCGAAGTAATGATTATTTGATCCCGTCTAAGAATACCACAAGCTCTAAGTGTTGTTTTGATCCGAGATATTGAGAAAGGCTAAAACCATATAAGGAGGAGAAGATCAAAGGGCTAAGTGCAGAAGTAATGAATATCTTATGAAGTGTTAGATTAAAATAAAATATGCATGTTATGGGTTTCTGATGCTTTGATTGATCTGAAATAAGTATGCACCTGAGTGTTTCATGATGGATGAGATCTAGTGATGGATCAGGATCATAATGAATTATCATTATGTGATCTGATAATAGATAGGCTAGATAGGATTGCTAACGCATGTTTCATCCTTTATATGTGATGATCTGGGTATGTCTAAAGTCTAGAATTGCAACGAAGTTATAAGTAAGTATTTGCAAATCTATATGCTGGTTCACTTTCGTGAAGGTGTGTATACATGCTAGTTTGGCTCTTCCAAGTAGCATATGCAAAAGAAAATCTTGATGTTTAGGGATGACTAATCTATCATATAAGTGCTGCACTTTTACTATTGTCTATTAATGAAGTCTTCTTAGATCTGAAAGTAAAACTGAATGCATAAAGAGTTTGTGTCTGATTAATTGATTGATTGAGTAAGAAGGGTGATCCTTGCTGCTATCTATGTAGAACTCTGTAAATTGGCAGTAGATCTTCACAATGTCACTAATTGGTACACTTTGTGGTTCAAAGGTTTTATGATTCAGTATCTTTAGAGGTATACACAAGTTGGGCTAAAAGAAGTTGTGTATACAAGCAAGTTGGCTTCATTGAAGGAGCGTATATAGTGCAATGGGTGGTGCTGATGTTGTACTAGGATTCTAATGGTTACAATATTTGGGTACAATAGATTTTAATTTTCAATAACTTGTCGTAAATAGTTTTTGGAAAGGAAAAGAAGTTGAATTAAGGGGTATCACATGGAAACCAAGTAATAGAATTAGCTTTAATAGCATGACAAAGCTTGTAAAGAAAGAAAAACAGGGTGTAGTTGCATAATTATGCTCACTAGAGGTTAAAACATCGAAATCATATATTTCTCTAGATCTCCAAAATGTCTTGGTCAATCATTCCAAGGTATTTGAGACTTCCAAAGGCCTCCCACCTATTCATGATCATGATCATGCTATTCATTTAATTCTATGAATTGTTCCTCCAAACATCAAGCCTTACAGATATCCCTATGCCCAAAAGAGTGAAATTGAATGTATGGTTGCAGAAATGCTAGAGGCCGGTATAATTCAACCTCATCAAAATTCTTTTTCAGATCCAGTAGTATTGGTGCATGAGAAGGATAGATCATGGAAAATGTGTCCAAATTATAAGGAGCTCAACATACTCACTATTAAAGATAAATTTCCCATATCTGTCATTGTTGAATTATTAGATGAATTACATGGAGCAATTTACTTCACCAAATTGGATATTCCTTCGAGATATAGTCCACCATCCATCAGATCATATTTAAGACAAAATTCTAAGGTTCAAGTAGTGGAATCTCACATCAAGAATCAACAAAAATATCTCCAACTCTTAAAGGATAACCTCACTTTGGCACATAATAGAATGAAACAATGGGAAGATTAACCTTGTAGCGAAAGAATTTTTAATGTAGGTGAATGGTTATTTTTACAACTACAACCATACAAATAAGTTTCCCTCAAGCAACTTAAGAAGGATAATAAATTACCACCAAAGTATTATGGTCCTTACAAGGTGTTGCAAAAGATTGGTACTATGGCATACAAATTGGAGCTTCATGCTTCTTCTTGAGTGTACTTAGTTTTCCATGTTTCATGCTTCAAGAAAGTTATAGGTGACAAGCTCCGAGTTCAAGCAATATTACTAGGACTTGATGAGGAAGGAAAAATCATATTGGAACCTGAAGTAGTCACGGAAGTAAGAACTTGACATCTACGAAATCGATCAATTTCAGAGTATCTCATCAAGTGGAAGAAGTTACCCAATGAATATTCCACATGGGAGGATGAGAATTTTATACAGAAGCATCTAGAACTACTCATGCATTGAGGACAAAATTTTTTTGAGGGAGAAAGGCATGTTAGGTCCTTATAATACTAGTGTATTCCCTAATATTTTTTGTGAGTCTAGCCCCCTTATTTTTATTTTTGTGCCCTTGTAGTCCCCATATTGTTATCATTGTGCCCCATAGAAGCCCACAATTGTTATTATCCCTTGCATTATTATTGTTATAGCGACTCTGATTATATTGTGACCCCTTAAACTCTTACATATAGAAAGGAGGTTTTGTCATTTGAATCATCCAAGAATTGTTCATTTATGTAATGTAAAAGGAGTTCCCCCCACGAAGAGACTAATTTTGAAGTCATTGATCTATTTCTTCTTCTATTTTTTGAGTTGGTTTCATAACAGGAGAAGTGCAAGAATTTGCATGTGGAGCTTAATTTGAATAACAAAAAGAAAGACAATAAGAAGAAGAATTTCATGGCCACTGATTCAAGAAACCAGGCTGAAAAAACTCAGATGTAGATGAAAATATTTTCAGCATGTCAATGTAGAAGGAGGTGAATTTGGGTAACCTTCACCGACAAGAAGATAAACAAATGACCAAACTTTTCCACATAAAGATATAGGTCAAGAAGACAAAGATTGATGTTTTTTTTTTTTTTTTTTTCAGGATCACATACGAATATCATTGCAGTAAATATAGTACAAAAATTGGGTTTCGAAGTTTGTGATCATCCAATCCCATATCCATTTGGATGGATAAGTAAACATGCAGAGTTAAAAGTAGAAAAATAGTGCAGAATCAAAGTTGTGATTAGTGTTGATTTTATTGATGAAGTAGAGCTAGATGTATTTCCCCTTTATTTATGTGGAGTGGTATTTGGAATTCCTTATGCATATATATGGGATGAAATATTCATGCGAAGATCAATAGTACCACCTCATCAAGCATGGAAAACCATTCACCATCAATGTGCACAAAGGAAAGTAGAAAAAATTGGTAATAAGTTCCAACCAAGCCAAGAAACTGATTAGTTTTATAAAGAAGTATGTTTTACTAATTTTAATAGAAAATCAATATGTAGAGGTGTCAGTAAGAGGAAAGGCTTCCCTAGTGGGGCGTATTAAGAAACATAAATATGAATTGGAATATTTTCTACATACATATAGGAATATGTTCTAGGATCCTAAAGGTATAGCACCCAAGAGGGAATAGGAGCACAAGATCCACTTATTTGCAGACTTCCTATTTCCAAATATAGAGAGTCTATTATAGAAGAAAGTGAGGTGAAGAAATAATTGCAACAGCTACTGGAATAAGATTTCATTTGACTAAGTACATCACCATGTGGCTTACCCATCATTATTGTGCTAAAGAAGGATGGGACTTGGAAAAATTGTATAGATTGAAAGGCATTGAACAAAATAATGCTCAAGTATAGGTACCCCCTACCTAGAATGGATTATATTTTGGATTAGTTTCAAAATAAAATAATTCACCAAGTTGGAACTAAAGACTAGATATCAGTAGGTTTGGGTAAGAGAAGAAGATACCTAGAAGATCATCTTCAAAATTGGGTAAGGTTTTTATGAAGATTCATTGGGGTAGCATAGTACTTAAGGAAATTCATATCCTCATTTTTAGTAGTAGAAACACCACTCCAAGCCATAACAACAAGTGGCAAGAGATTCCAATGAGGAAAGGATGATTTTATTGATACTAATGCACTAATTGACATGTGATGTTGTAACTAGCTTTACACCAGTAGATTTCCAACATGAAGACAAGGTGATAATGTTTATTATGCATTGATATTTATTAGACTATAATAGTTATGTGTGTGCATGATAGCACATGAAGGTTAAATACTGCATGAAAATAAAAGGATGGTATAGTATAGAACCAATGGACTAAGGAATGAATATTATAATGGTGTAGTGTAGCTCTAATAAATCACAACATGGATATGTAAAAGGAAGGATGAGTGAAGAGGAAAATTCAATTGGAAAGTGAGGAGGGGCAAACTCTCTTGATTTGATGAACACGTTAAGGAGCTTGAGATAAGAAATAAGGAGTTGTAAGGTTGATAATGAGATGCTTGTTAGAGCATTAGAGAAGAAGCAGAAGTCAATGTAGTCATATTACAAATCCTATTAGACCTATAAAGGCAGAGGTGGTAGGAGTTGGGGATCATCCATAGGGACATGCAAAGCCCTTTAGGACGAGAAGAAAGAACCAATGGGGAAAACGAGAGTAGATCTAGAAAGAGGCACATATTGTCAAGAAAATAAATTATGAAAGGAGGCACTCTACTAAGTACTAAAAAGAATTTAAGTACCCATGAACAACAATATGAGAATTCTCACAGAAGGCCACATCATCATCACTATCATCATAATCATGGGAAGAGGAGGGATAGAGAAAATGTACCAAAGGAATTTAAGAAGTCCAAGCATCCAACCTTTTATGGTGAGATGTATAAGCTTGATTATTCATAGAACATGAAAACTAAGATAGCTACTTTCACCCTAAAAGGAAAGTTTGATATCTAGTAGGAAGATCTAAAAATGGTAAATGGTATAAGGGAAGAAGAGTTGTCCTGGAAGGATTTTGAGGAATATTTCAAGAAAAAGTATCAATCTAAGAGATACTTTGACAACAAGGCTAAGGATTTTGATGAGATGAGATTGGGACAACTAAAAGATGAGTATACCACAAAATTCTTAGAGTTTCTAAGATATGTTCCCTACCTTAAGGAAGAAAAAGAATAGATTCATATGTATATTAGTGGGCTACCTCAATCCTTCAAGGATAGAATTTAGTTCGATGAGCCCAATATATTGGAGGATGTCTTTCGAAAAATGAAGCATTGTTATGAGTAGTATAGACACAAACCTAAAAGTATAAATTAGTCTGGAAACTCAAATGGAATTCCAAGTTTAAAGTAAAAAGGAAAAAGAAAAACAAGGGAATGAGTACAACCCTTGTTAACCAAGAAAATCAATAGAGGTCCATGTTAGAAATCAATTAACAGAGAAATGAAATACACAAAATATTGCAGAAACACAAATACAAAAACACATAAAACAAGAGAGACACAGATATACATGGTTCACCTAATTTGGGCTACATCCATGGAAAAACAACCAGTCCTTCCTTTTATATTATCCAACAAAATGAACAGATACAACCTACAAGAAATCCACTATAATTTCCTATTTTCACTCACAACTTCCACTCTCTCTATTTCTCAGGATAATAATACATAGCTGCAATAATATTCCCTCATATAAATCGACGGTTTCCTTCTAGGGAAAAAACCCTAAATTAATATAACTTCTACTGTTAGATCATCTACCTAATGAATGACCTAGTGTTGGGTGCAGGAATTGCGGTTAGGTAGACTCCTTCAACACTTAATTGTCAACCCAGGGGTTTCATAAAATTAGAGACGAAGCACAGGAAATGCTAGAAATGATATGAACTTTTCCAAACTCTATTCCTACTTCCTTAATTATAATCTTGCAGAACCAAAAAGAAGATCACATGGAAATTCACACCAAATATATTCTAGTGAATGAATGTGAAGGAACGTACTTTTTTAGGAAAATAAATGAAAGGAATTCTCAAACTTCTTGCAAGCAATATTTGACTAACGAAAATTTAAATCTATGTTTATCTTCAGTATAGTTGTGTTCTAGGTTAATAATTGGACCTTTGAAGATATCTGATTTCTTATAGATCTTTCTCCCTGCACTAAGCTATTATTCCTGTACTTCTGCAATGTGCTTACACTAGTACCAGAACAAAGTTTAGGTGATGCAAGTATATTTTACACTTGTACTAAAGATTTATGTCTTCATGTAGGAGCTCTAAGCCTCAGGACTAGAGCGCTATGTTCCTATATCAGGATATCGATTCCTTTACCAGAACAAAGATTCTTGCACCAAGGTTTCCAATCCTTCTTATAAGAAAATAAAGAATGTGTTAACTTACGAAAAGAACTTGCAAAGGTGAACAAAACTTCAAAATAAATTCCTCAAACCAAAAGATGCTTCAACCAATCTTAATATCTAAAACAAGAATTAATTTCCAAAGTCAAAGTGCACTCTTCCTTAATCAAGGAACTTCTTCATGTAATCCAAAGAGTTCATCTAATTGTGACAACAGGCTTCAGTCCTGTAATAGTTATTCACACGAACAGATATGCTTTCATGACCTTCAGAAATATTATTTTTAAGAATAATTACACATAAAGTTTGATCTTTCATAAACAGCATGAAGTGCAGGCATAGACCAGTGTGTCACAACGATGTTTGGTTTATGATTACCAAAAGTATGTTTAGTTTGAAATATCAAGAACACTTCAAAATGAAAATCACACATTCTAGAATCGCATTAAGACTCATTAATCATATAAGAATAAATTATTATTACTGTAATGAACCAAAGAAATCAATATGCAAAACTGTAAATGAACTAGTGCGGGAATGCGTGCTTTCACGATCCAGGCAAAAACAAGATCAAACTTCAAGGAAAGAGATCATAAAATTAAACTCAATTAGGCATGCACACCACAGATCCATTACATAGTGATGAAATTAGATTTAAACTTTGCATAAGAATAAAAGAATCTATCTACTTCACACTTTACATTCAAATGAAATTAACACACCTTCATCGAAAAATAAGAACACAAGGGAAAACGAGTTGGGTTGGTTGGGCCCTAGCCAACCAGCTCATTTCCCTGTTTAGGAAAGTTAAGTATTCAACTCTTAATCAACGCAACAACACAGAATTACAATGCAAGATTGAGAAATCATGGCATAGTTCCTTTCTATTAATAATCAACAAATATACATTATGAGTTTGAATCCAGCCCAGAATGAGGGGATACTAGCAAAATTACAGAAGAACAAAATCACAATATCATTGTTATAGTTGTCACTCGCTACCATTTTCTATCTGAGTTGAGTCCTATATTTTATACATTCATTCAGGCCTATGGTCGTAAACAAATTATATCAAGCATTCCAATCTAAGCATTTCGGCTTAACAAAATAACAATAATAATTCATACAAAGCCTTTCGACTATAACAAAATGCTAATCTAGGTATTCAGCTGATGACCCAATCTCCACCATATTCCTGACTTTCCTCTACACTCCGAGCCCAACTCGAGTTGATCATTCTAGAGCACGGTGTCCACAAGGAGTGGTGAGCTGTCACGGCAGTTAAAGATTCGCCAGTGATGCAGGAATCCTACATGCACTCGACCATGTTAACGATATGATCAATACATTGGACATAAAATAGTTTGAGGAAGAGAAATATTAGTTGCAAAGATTTAAAGGTACAAGATCTATGAAAATGATTAATTAAGCACATTTGTAACCCTTAAACATGAAACATAACGCTAGCGCAGGAAAACACACGATTCTTGGACTAGTGTAGGGATATGGAGGTTTGCAAGGTTAAAACAAAGGTCTATGGTAATGGTTTTGAAGGGAAAAAGGGTTAAAAGTGAGGCAAGTATCCTACCAACATCATCCCCTCCTTAAGTTGTTGTGGGTACTCACACAACCTTTACCTTCTGCAAAAAAACCAAAACAGAAGAGCCTCCCTTCAATTCTAAACTTGTATGTTGATCCCTGCTTTCATTGTCTTTTCCCTCCTACTTCGAACCCTTTTGAGTTTCTTTGTCACCTTCTTAAGACGTTCATAACACTTCGAGACTCTATATTTCCATATCTTAACTTGTCTTTTCTACTCCTTCACCTACCCTGCCAACTCCACATTTGCTCGTTTTTGCACTCTACTTTGCTCTTTCATGGCTTAGTTTAATACTTCCAAGCCATAAACATGTTGCTTGAGTTATTTTATTCGATTTTCTAGATAGAAGGTGGAGTTCTCCACTCTCAATTCCTCAGGCACAGACTTCTCGGAAGTTGATTCTAGACATGTGCCATCATCATCAAGGTCAAAGTTATCATGGCCACCTTTCAGTTCCTGAATTGTAATATTATCCAGGGTTTCAACATCGGGAATCTCAATGTTACTAAGGGTCTCAGTGCCTTTTATTTTTACTTTATCAGGGGTTTCATTACCCTGTTCATTCAATTTACCAGGGGTTTTAATACCCTGCTCTTCAAATTCATTATGGGCTTTAATACCATCCTCATCCATCTCACCAGGGGTTTTAATACCCTACTCTTCAAAATCATTGAGGGTTTTAGTACCCTTCTCATCCATCACGCCAAGGGTTTCAATACCCTTCTCTTCAAAATTATTGAGGGCTTCAGTACCTTGTGCCCTATCATCCACCTCAACCTCTACCGAGTCCATACTTATACTTGACATCACTTTTATTTTCTTCATTCTGCTGAAGAGGACCGACAAGGGTGTGTTGTCTTCCTTCTCCACATAGTCACCATCAACCATTGTATGAGTCGTTCCCTCAGCGAGAACCAAAATATTATCTTTACCTGGTGAAGCAGGTGGCGAGTCATCCAATAGTATCGAAGAGGTTGAATGAGCATGACCCACCCTTGAAGAAGTATTCCTTCTCCTAGATGGCCTCCTGGTCTCGGTAGGACACGACATCATTGTTTCCAATTTCACATTCTTTCCTGCAATCCTATTCTGACCTAACTTCCCTACACTCTTCTTTTGAGCCAACTTTTCTGCCCTCTTCTTCCGAGCCAGATTTTATGTACTCTTCTTCTGAGTCAACTTCTCTGCGCTCCACCCCTAAAACTCCTTCAATATTTCCTCCCAAGTCACATTTTTATCTTCCATCTCTTTCTTAACTAAGATTGTGATCAGCTCGTGGTGATATAATTTGTATGCAGCTTGATTGGACTTTCCTTTTTAAACCCCTTTCTCCATCTTTTCTAAACTTCATAGCAAATAGTATGGAAAATTAATGAGCTTATCGGACTCAAAGTTCAAGCGTAGGCATATGTGATAGAGGAAATTTAGTGAGTAGCGACCCTCACAAGTAAGGAACTTTTGCAACACATACAAGAGACCCTTCCACTTCTCGATCATAGTGCTTCGCTGGAGGCCATTCTTCCAGTCCACCTTTTGCTTTAGGTTGACCATTAACTAGTGCCACTATTTCTTTTCTAACTTCTCCTTCTTGAACCATTTCTCCCCCCACTACTGACAACCCTGTAGCTTGAGATATGGATTCTTCTACGACTACAAATTCTAATGACTAACCTTGGCTCGGCTCCCATCAAAAGTCTGGGTGAATGCTATTGCCACAACTGAGTCAAATCCATTGAAATTCTATAGGAATGGGAGGAACCTAGATTCTTGCAACATTACAAGACTATTCCTGTACTCACCTGTCTCTTTCATCTCTTGTATGGATCATGGCTCAATCCTTATAGGCGCCATGTCTATTCGAATTCACCAACTCTATGTCTCAATTTTTAAAAAGTTATTACAACAAAAGAACTCAAATGGTGATTGAGCTATACATCCACCATTATATCAACCATTTCTGGAAAGATCGTGCTACATTGTCAAAATTACATGGATGTGAATACGAATTGGTGCAAGTACAGGCAGGTGATGATGATTGGAAGAGGCGACGATTTAGATAATAATTTCACATAACTATCATGCAAGACTAGATATGGAGTGAGGCCATTATTATCAGGTGATGAGTTTTCCAAGGGAAGTTAAGTATTGGATTTCAGGAGAATCATACCATTCCGCATTTACCCCATGATTTCACATAAGTTGTACTTAGTACTCATTGAAAATATAAGATTTCATATCCTAAATATTTGTACTTAAACAATTTCTTCCTAATTTCATAAATAATAAAACAAAGTGTTAATCATAATACAAACTGAATGCCATGATATGCAGGTGGTATAGTTATTCTGCCTGTACAAAGGTTCATGAAAAAAAGATAAGCTTCAACATGAATTTTTGCACTAGCTATTCCTATACCAAAACATATGTTTTTTTGAATTGGGCACTCTCAGCAGTGAGGATTCTTGTACTGAATGTGCCTGCACTGGACGTGCTTGCACCAACCATGCCTGCACCGAGCATGCTTGCACTACCCATGCCTGCACCGAATTTTCTTTCACTTGAACACACATACTTGCAACAGGGATATTTGTAGCATAACAAGAGCCAAAAGAAAATTCTAATATGATTCATAGGGTGGATTTAAAAAAAATGTTGAATATACAAAGGAGGTTTTATTCATCAT
The DNA here is from genome assembly GCA_000404065.3 of Pinus taeda. NCBI lineage: Eukaryota > Viridiplantae > Streptophyta > Pinopsida > Pinales > Pinaceae > Pinus > Pinus taeda. Next base: position 121,582 of record APFE030511214.1, read on the forward strand.
TATTTGGTGTTGACATATGCCTTTCTATACAATTTGTGATTTCACATGAGATCCTGCAATCGATCCATGAGGGTAAAAAAGATGTGGGAAAAAGGGTAAATTTTTAGAATGGGAAGGAAATTACGACAGAGGATTCAAGAGCGAAACCACCAAGAGGGATAAATTGAAAGAGATTTTGGGAAAAAACTTTCAAGGGAAAAGAGGGGAATATGAAATCAAATAGGGAAAACTTCTTTGAAGAAAGGGACATAAACTTTATGGGATAAAAAGAAGAAAATAAGGGGATTTTTTTGAAAATGGGAATAGAAGAAAGGAATAATTTCACCTGGCATCTGCCTGTATAGTGTTGATCCATAAAATAAATGCAATGGGAATTGAGTGTTGCCTGAATAAAAAATTTTGTGCCAACTATCCCAAACTTGGATGAGGGCCTGGTTCTTGTACTTGAACCTGCTTCTTCTTAGTAACAGTTAACATATCTAAATATCAAGCAACATTCCCATTTTGTTAGAACTGATCTTCTTGCCAGCAAGTTGATTTTCAGGTTGATCCTTCTGCAATCATGTCAGTACAACTAAATTTCACAATCACAAGAAAAAATTATTTTTCTTTTTCTTTTTAAAAATTTTTCTTTTTTTTTATTATTTATAAAAAAATAATTGGATTTTCCTTAAATTTTATTTCAAGAGAGAAGAAATTAGATTACAATAGGCTAGCATAGCCACCTACCAACTAAAGTTCAGACTGTTGCTACACTTGCTGCATGAAGTCTTCCTTTGTGATGGGCTGAAAATATACTTTAAGCCTATGCTCATTCACAAGGAAAACTAAATCTCACCCATCGACAGTTTTGACTTCCATAGCCCCATTGTTGAAGACTTGAATCACCTGGTACGGTCCCATCCAACGAGTATGGAACTTCCCTTTAAAATGTTTAAATCTAGAGTCATAGAGAAGTACCCAATCACCTGGTTGGAACTATTTCTTTCTGATAAACTTGTCATGCCACTTCTTCTGTCGCTACTGCACCAAAATATTATTTTGAATAACATCCCTTCAAAATTGCTCCAAATTGTTTAGCTGCAATAGACATTGTTGTTGTTCTTCCGAGAGATCTAGACCCAACTGGATTGTAGTCCTAAAAGTCTTTATCTAAAATTCAATCGGCAAAAGGACTTTTTTTCCAACACTAGCTCATATGGTGTATGCCCATGTTGTTCCTCCAAGTGTTTTAATAAGCCCATAAGGCTTCAGGCAATCGACTAGCCCAAACCTTCCTATGCATGTTTACTATTTTGGTGAGGATGGATTCAATCACCTTATTTGTGGATTCCACCGGGCCATTTGCTTACGGGTGGTACAGTGTATATTTCCTGTGCCAAATCTTATATTGATTCATGACTTCCTGTACCAAGTTAGAAACAAACTGTGGTCCATTGTCAGAAACAATTTCTCTAGGAACACAAAATCTTGTAAAAATTTCATTAAACAAAAAATCAACAACAACATTTTCAGTGTCAAAAGAAACAGCTTTAACCTCTACCCATTTAGTAACAAAATCAGTACAAACCAAGATATTCTTTTTATTTAAAGATGTGGGATTTATGGGTCCTACAAAATCAATAGCCCATTTTTCAAAGGGCTCAATCATGACTTGAGGACATAAAGGCATTTCATTGGCTTGAACAAGTTGACCCATTTATTGACAACTATCACAATGCCTAACATATTGCTTGGCATCCTTAAAAAAAGAAGGCCAAAAATAGTCAGTGCATAAAATTTTATATGTAGTTCATTTGTCAGCAAGGTGGCCACTGCAAGGTTCATCATGGGCAAATTTTAAAATATCAAACATTTCTTCCTCTCTTACACATCTACGAATAACAAAATCTAGTGTAGTGTAGAAGAGTCTCCCTATATCCAAGAATATGAAGCACTTTTCTAAAAAATATTCTACTTTTCAAGAGCGGATAAGTGAGGTGGTGTTTTTCCAGTGACTAAATAGTTGGCTATGTCAGAAAACCATGGAGATTTTGCTGACATAGAAAAAACATGCTCGTCAGGGAAATCATCATCAGCAAGAATTACCTCACCAAGTTTGTTTAATCTGGAAATATAATCAGCTACGATATTAGACTTTCTTGGTCTATCAATAATTGTAACATTGAATTCTTGTAATAGAAGTAGCCACCTAGTCACTCTACTGCTAGTTAAAGGTTTATTAATTAAATATCTTATAGCAGAATGATCAGTATGCACATAAAATTCATATCCTTTAATGTAATGTCTGAATATATTAATAGAAAAAATAACGGCTAAAAAATCTTTCTCAGTCACTGTATAGTTAAATTTGGCAAGCGACAAATTTTCACTGATGTAGTAAATAGCATAGGACTATTTATTCTCTTCTTTTCTTAAGGCGACGCCAATGGCAGTGTCTAAAGCATCAGAGGAAATATGAAATGGTAGGTACCATTATGGTCCTCTCAAAATTGGTGCCTGTACTAATTTTTCCTTCAATATTTCAAATGATTGTTGGCAAGCTGTGGACTAGGTGAATTCACTATCCTTAGCTAGTAATAAAAAAAGGGGGGTAGTAATCTTGGAAAAAAATCAATGAATCTCCGGTAATAACCAACATGTCCCAGGAAACCTCTCACTTCCCTTTGGGTTTTGGGTGTAGGCAGATGAGTAATGACTTTAATTTTAGCAAGGTCTACCTAAATACCTTTTTTAGAAACTAAATTACCAAGAACCACTCCTGCTTTGCACATTAATCTACATTTTTTATCACTCAAAAATAGATGGGCCTCTTGGTAACGTAGAATCACTTTTTCTAAATTTTTAAGAGATTCATCAAATGAGTTACCAAACATAGAAAAATCATCCATATAAATCTCAACACATTTAAGATCAGCAAAAATAGCCAGCACAACCCTTTGAAAGGTAGCGGGTGTATTACACAACCGAAAAGGAAGCACTCGGTAGGAAAATGTACACTAAGGGCATGTAAAGGTAGTTTTTGCCTTGATCTCAGGGTGTGATCTAGATTTGGTTGTACCCACTGGAGCCATCTAAAAATGAAAAGTACTTTTTACCGGCAAGGGTATCTAGCACCTGATCATTGAAAGGAAAGGGAAAGTAATCCTTGAGAGTGGCTTTGTTTAATTTTCGATAGTAAATGCAAATACTCCATCTCCCATATTTCTTACAGACTATGAATAATGGAGAGACCCAATGACTCTCAGAAATCGGGTAGATGAAATTAGCATCTAAGAGTTTTTGTAATTCCTCCTTAACAAGATCTCTTAGTGTGGGATTCATTCATCTTTGGGGATCCCTCTTGGATATAGATATGATGGGTACAAGTCTCAGGAGGAATGCCTCTCATGTCTTCATAACTCCAAGTGAATGCATCCAAATGATCTCACAACAAGGTAACAAGCTGCTCTTGTTGAGATGAATCTAGGTCTGAACTAATGTGTAAAGATTTGCATGGACTAATTTCAACAACATTGGTCTCGGGCTAAATATTATAGGAATATGATACTAGATTATGGGATAAGGAAGGTCGAGAATCAGAGTTTTCTTGAGAATCTAGACTAAAGATGTGATGAAGTGTATCAAAACTAGACATAGTGTCTAGTTTGTTCAATAAATCTTGCAATTCACCATCTTGAGCTAACTCGGTATGATGTTGAATCGAAAAAGTAGGTCGGGTCTCCTCATCACTACTACCATAATCTAACCATAAGGTATCCTTGAGTTCCCAAATAGATCTAGTAGGTGGGTATAAGGTGACCATTTTCCTAGAGTCTCCATGTGAAATGTACATATCACTGGAGCAACGTCCAATATAAGCATTGGCCATGGCAAGCCATGGTCATCCTAGAATCAAAGGATGTCCTCCCACTGGATTCTTTGGCTAAAGCACAATGAAATACACGGGGTATTCCAATGAATATATAGAGACAACCACATCGTCCAATACTCCATCGAGCTTGATTTTAGATTTGTATGGAAGTTCAAGCATGGTGGGTGTAAGACGAATATGGCCCAACCCAAGTTTTTCCATGGTTTCCCTGGTCATCACATTGATGCCTGCCCCCATGTCTATTAATACATTGGAGACAAGGATATCACCTATCTATACAGAAACGACTGGGTTTCTAAGATCTATGCATTTCTCCATTGATATGCATCTTGTCATCAACTCAGTTGCTCTACCAACAAACTGAATGGTCTGAGGTTCTACTCTCTTCTTCCCTAGCTTTTTAAGACATAATTCCTAAATGATCTTTGTAGAGATGGGAATTCTCAAATAGCCTGAAATAAAGGAACCTTTATACAAAGATTCCTTAATTCAGAATCCAGAGTGGACTCGGGGTCACTCTTCTCCATGACCAACTGCTCTGGATAAGGGTGATGGTTTGAAGAAGATGGTGAATCTGAAGGTATGGGAATGGGCTGAAGGGTGATATTGTTTTTTGAATGATCAGTAGTTGCTGCCTCATTTTTCTCCTCAATAATTACCGTGGACTATTTTTGTTTTTCTAGTTTAACCACCCTTTCCGATCTCAATTGAAGCTCATTTATCCCAACCAATAGGGTTCGATAGGTAGGAAGAAGGGATGGTCCAACCGAATGAATCAGTTGTACCACCTTATCATTAGGATTTGGTACCGGTCGAGGAGGTAGTTGAGGTGGTCTAAATGGTGGTGGAAAAGGAAATGGTGGCAATGATTGACTTTGCTAAGGTATAGAGGGAAAAGATGGTTGTGACATATGGTGTGGTGCATAGGAAGGAGGATATGATGCCATCTGAGCAGGATAGGAATGATATGAATGGTTTGGACCTCTCCATCCTTGTTGCCAAGGTTGAGAGGACCGTCCATGATGAAAATGATTCCCGTTTTGCCAATGTTGAGAGTGATTATTATTATTATTATTATTATTATTATTATTAATTTTATTATTATTATAGGAATATGGAGGTGCATTATAGCCATAAAAATGTGGTTCAAGAGCCATAACTGCACTTACCTATGGCCAATTTCTTCGTGCTCCCATGGCATGTAATGGCTCAGGTTCAGAATGCTCTCCTTGAAGTACAACTTTTAATCTAGGTATGGAGGGACACTCTTCGGTAGAATGGCTCTCTGCACAAATCACACATTTATTATGACTTTTCATATCAATAGGACATTCTCTTAAAGGATGATTTTTTCTACACTTTGGACAAAAAATAGACAATGGCTCTTGTTCATTTCTAATTTTCGCTGAAATTTCAAAAAGTCTATTTGTTTGCTAACATTATTCATTATTCAATTTTCATGTTTTCCATTTTATTCTCCAATTCAATGATAGTAGCATCTACAGATCCCACTATGTTAGTTTTTCTTTGACCTCCTCTATTGGATCTAGATTGATTTCTGAAGAAATTCTTGCACAAGTCACAAATTTGTTCAAACATTTTCTGAGCAATGTCTCCTTGTCCTAACAAATTCAGATTATGTCTAGAATCATCAGTAAGTCCTCATAGGAACAAGGTGTGAATAGTACTTAAATCAAATTTGTGTTTGGACCTTTGAAGTATATACAAAAATCTCTCTAAGTAATCCTCCGAAGTCTCATCATCACCATGTACAATGGTGAGGATCTCGTCCTGCATTTCTCTAGTTTTACAATATTCCTGATATTTATTGAAAAATACTATCTTCATCTGATCCCAAGAACTTACAATGTTTGCTCCTATTCCCATGAACTAGCGCAACGCTGAATCCTTGAGAGTTGCATGAAACAACTTTAATTTTTGGGCATCATAAGAATAATCATAACTTCAACACAATATATCAAACTCAAAAATAAATGAATTTGGGTCTTCGTGCACCTTACCATGAAAGTGTGGAAGAGCTGAAGGTGAAATACTCTTCATTTGTACATTCTCTTCTAAGTTCACTATTGGAAATCCAAAAGTGGACTGCTCTTCATTTTCTTGGTTCTCCCTAGTCCCTTCTACATGGTCTTCATGATCAACCATTGTTGTGCCTCCAATCAAACTACTTCTAGAAGGTGAAGGTTGACTAATGCTGAATTGGACCTTCCAATCACCATTAGCCTCCTTCTTCCCCTTTTTAGGTTGTCACTCCTAAATCATTGTTTCCAGAATCCAAGTGGATTGTTCCGACGTGATGAGTCTGGGTTTGCTTGGACTTTCTACTAGCAAAAGAAGGTCCAATATGAGAATATTTTTCAGTATTTTTTCTTCCTTTATTGGGCTTCAGACCACTACCTTTCTTAGGCATTCATTTTAAAAAATCAAATCCAAAAAAAAAAAAATCAAATGCTTATAAAGAAAAAGAATATGTTAATTTCTGCAATCCATAAAAGAACCAACACTCGTAAAATCCTCAAAACAAGATAAGCATACTATAGAAAACATAATAGCAGACTTACCCCTATTGCAAAAAATGGAAATTTCTTACCAATTTCAAATCGCCTCCCCGATAACAACGCCAAAATGTTGGGTGCAGGAATTGTTGTTAGGCAGACTCCTTCAACACTTAATTGTCAACCCGAGGGTTTCATAAACTTAGAGACAAATCATAGTAAATGACGTAAATGATATGAACTTTTCCAAACTCTATTCCTACTTCCTTAATTATAATTTTGCAGAACCAAAAATAAGATCACTCAGCAATTCACAGAAAACATATTCTAGTGCTGGTATGTGAAAGAAAGTACTTTTGCAAGAAAATAAATGAATGGAATTCTCAAACCTCTTGCAAAAAATCATTGACTAATGAAAATGTAAATCTATGTTTATCTTCAATATAGTTGTGTGCCAGGTTAATAATTGGACCCTTGAAGATATCTGAGTTCTTATAGATCTTTCTCCCTACACTAAGTTATTATTCCTATACTTATGCAATGCGCTTGCACTAGTAATAGAACAAATTTTAGATGCTGGAAGCATATTTTACAGCTGTACTAAATATTTATGTCTTCATGTAGGATCTCTAAGCCTCAGGACTAGAGCACTCTGTTCCTATATCAGGATATCGATTCCTATACCGGAAAAGAGATTCTTGCACCAAGTTTTCCAATCCTTCTTATAAGAAAATAAAGAATGTGTTAACTTAGGAAAAGAACTTACAAAGGTGAACAGAACTTCAAAATAAATTCCTCAAACCAAAAGATGCTTCAACTGATCTTAATATCTAAAACAAGAATTAATTTCCAAAGTTAAAGTGCACTCTTCCTTAATCAAGGAACTTCTTCATGTAATCCAAAGAGATCATCTAATTGTGACAGTAGGATTCAATCCTGTAATAGTTATTCACATGAACTGGTCTACATTCATGACCTTCAGAAATATTCTTTTTAAGAATAATTATGTATAAAGTCTAGTCATTTATAAACAACATGAAGAGTAGGCAGAGACCAGTGTGTCACAATGGCATTCAGTTTCTGATTATTGAAAACATGTTTAGTTCAAAATATCAAGAACACTTCATAATGAAAATCACGCATTCTAGAATCGCATTAAGACTCATTAATCATATAATAATAAAAGACTATTACTATAATGAACCAAAGAAATCAACCTACGAAACTATAAATGCACTAGTGCAGGAATACATGCTTACACGATCTGTGCAAAAACAATATTAAACTTCAAGGAAGGAGATCATAAAATTAAAATCAATTGGGCATGCACACCACAGATCTGTCACACAGTGATGAAATCAGATTTAAACTTTGCAGAAGAATAAAAGCATCTATCTACTTCACACTTTGCATTCAAATGAAATTAAGACACCTTAATCGAAAAAGAAGAACACGAGGGAAAACGAGTTGGGTTTGCTGGGCCCTGGCCAACCAACTTGTTTCCCTGTTTAGGAAATGTAAAGATTCAACTCTTAATCAACGCATCAACACAGAACTACAGTGCAAGATTAAGAAATCATGGTGAAGTTCCCTTCTATTAATAATCAAAAAATATACATCATGAGTTTGAATCCAGCCCAGAATGAGGGTGATACCATCAAAATTACAAAAGAATGAAATCACAACATCCTTGGTATAGTTATCGCTCGCTACCATTTTCTATCTGAGTCTTATAGTTTATACATTCAATCGGGCCTATTGTCGTAACCAAATCACATCAAGCATTCTAATCTGAACCTTTCAGCTATAAAAAAATAATGATAATAGTTCATACTAAGCCTTTCGGCTATAACAAAATGCTAATCTAGGTATTCAGGCGGCAACCCAATCTCCACCATATCCCTGACTTTCCTCTCGACTCTGAGCCCAACTCGAGTTGATCGTTCTAGAACACGATGTCTGCATGGAGTGGTGAGTTGTCACGACAATTAAAGATTCACTAGCAGTGCAGGAATCCTACCTGCACTCGACCATGCTAATGAGATGATCAATACATTTCCTATCAAATACTTTTAGGAAGATAAATATTAGTTGCAAATATTTGAAGGTACAAAATCTACAAAAATGATTAATTAAGCACATTTGTAATCCTTAAACATGAAACATAAATCTAGTGTAGGAAAAGACACAATTCTTGGACTAGTGCAGAAGTAGGGAGGTTTGCAAGGTTAAAACAGAGGCCTAAGGTTATGGTTTTGAATGAAAAATGGTTAAAAATGAGGTAATTTAGCCTACCAACACCTAGATTGACTAAGAAATTACAATATTTTACAAGGAAAATTTTCATCTATTTTTAGCTTTGGAGGCGCCTCCCCTAAACCCCCTAGAAGGAGGGACTCATTAAAATTAGTCATTGGCCCCCCTAGATCCTCCTAGCAGCTAACATACAAGTGGCATTGCCACTTCATTTAGGAACTTCATCATTTCTTCACTCGCTGGACAATGACTTCACTTGGACCTAGTTGTTTCTCATCTTCACCATCATACTTGAAGACTAATTGAAACTGAGAAGAATCTCAATTCTCCCTAGTTACAACTTTTGTTAACATATCTATAGGGTTCTAGCTAGTATGTCTCTTTTCCAACTTCAATTGTCCATCTTCCAACACTGACCATTTGAAATGCTACTTTAGTTGTATATTTTTAGTCTTGTAATGAAACAATGATTTCTTTGAAAGATGAATGGAACTATGGTTGTCACTGTATAACCTTCCCATCTCCTACTTCTTGCCTAGTTCATCCATAAACCTTCGTAACCAAATCATTTCTTTACTTGCCTCTGTATCAGCAACATACTCTTCTTCATTTGTTGAAAGTGAAATATTGTTTTTCAATTTTGAAACCCAATATATAGTTGTTCCACCTACAGTAAACACAGACCCTGTGGTTCTTCTCGTATTATCTATATCACCTACCATATCTGCGTCAACATATCCCTATAGATCATTGTACTAACCGCCAAAGCATAATGCTTCATTTGTGGTACCTCTCAAATACCTGAGAATCCACTTCACTACCATCCAATGTTATTTTCCTTGATTGTTCATATACCTATTCACAACTCCCACCTTCATGTGCAATATCAGGCCTTGTGCATATGATTGCATACATTAAGCTTCCAACTACTGATGCATATGTAACTTTACACATATAATCCATCTCTTCCTAGGTCTTGGAATACATCTGCTTAATTAGTTTGAAATGGATAGCCAAAGGTGTACTAACTGGTTTTGAATTATGCATATTAAATCTTTCCAACACCTTTTCTATATACTCACTTCGAGACAATGTTAATTTGCAATTTTTCTTGTCTCTAGTTATTCTGATATCAAGGATTTGTTTTGGAGCACCCAAATCCTTCATTGCAAATGTATTTGCCAATTTTATTTTGAGCACATTTATTTCCTGCATGTTAGAACCTGCAATAAGCATGTCATCTACATACAATAGTAATATAATATAGTTGCCATCATTTTTCTATTTAAGATAAAAACAATGGTTAGAGTGACATCTCATATAACCTTTTTCAGACATAAACTTGTCAAATTTTAGATACCACTATCTTGGAGCCTATTTTAATCCATACAAGCTCTTCTTCAATTTGCACACTAATTGCCCCTTCCCTTTGACCTCATACCCTTGTGGCTACTGCATATATACTTCTTCCTCCAAATCCCCATGGAGAAAGGTTGTCTTTACATCTAACTGCTCAAGATGCAAATATTCTGCTACCAATAGACTTAAAACAGTTCTAATTGAATTCATTTTAACAACAAGAGAAAAAATTTCATCAAAGTCTTTCTTTAGGTGCCCTTTCTTCCCATATTTCCAACGCATTATCCTTTATCTAGATTTGGATCTACCTTTTCTTGACTTATTGTGATTTCCTGGGCTCCTTCCTCTTTCCATTTTTCTTCCCCTAGTATCTGTAATCAAAGCATTACCTGATGTCTCACTGAAGCTTTTACTTTGTATTTCCTCACTAAGGATGGCACCAACAACATCATCAAACTTTAAAGCACTATATCCAGAGTCTGAGATACTAATAGCCATAACTAATCCATTTCAAATTTCTAGAAATGAGCATAGAAATAATAGAACCCTAACTTCATCATCAAAATTTACCCCTACATAAGTTAGCTGACTGGTAACCATGTTAAATTCATTTAAATGATCAACAATAGATCCACCTTCTAACATCTTCATATTAAATAGACGCTTCATAAGAAATACCTTATTTGAGGCTGAGGGTTTTTCATGTTGTTTGGCCAATGTCATTATTAAACAATCTGTTTTCATTTCCTTTGAAATTTTGAATACCATCGACGCCACCAAACACAATCATATTGTTCCTAGCTCCTTTCTGTAGAGAATATCCCATTCTTTGTTTGTCATACTTGCCAACTTCTTTGATTTTCCACTCAATGGTAAGTACAGATATTTCTAATACAAACAATCTTCCATCTTCATCTTCCACAGCTGGTAATTTTGGCCGTTAAATTTATCGACCCTAAACCTACCATATTCCACCATTTCTCCCACTTGAACTAGGAACCATTCTTTCCTACAAGTTTATCAACCAGATAGACCTTCAGCTCTGATACCAGTTGTTAGAAATTAATTAATGAAGCAATGAAATACATAAAATATTATGGAAACACAAATACATAAACACATAAAACAAGAGAGACACATATATATGTGGTTCACCCAATTTGGCCTACGTCCACGATGAAACAACCAATCCTTCCTTTTATATTACCCAGCAAAATGAACAGATACAACCTACAACATATCCATTGTAATTTCCTCTTCTCTCTCATAGAACATCCTATCTCTCTCTCGCTCAGAATAATAATACATAGTCATAATACAATTCCCTCATATAAACTGAGGGTTTCCTTCTAGGGAAAAAAAACCCTTAATTAACATAACTTCTACCATCAGATCATCAAACTAATGAACGACCTATATTGACTACAACATTACAATATTTTACAAGGCAATTTTTCATCTATTTTTAGCTTCGGGGGTGCTTCCACCAAAACTCCACTATGGGTAGTGTTTCCCCCCCATTTAGGAACTAGGTTCAAATGCGATTGATACCTCTAAATAAAGAACATAATCAAGCTCCACTCCCAACAATCCAATGTTTCCAACAAAGGTTATTATACTCAAGAAAAAACTAAGAATTATGAGAAGGGTCCATATAAGTGTTGTACATGTGGAGGAAATCACTTGAGGAAGGATTTCACACGACACAAGCATGTTGGCTTGAGATTGTACAATGCATAGGAGGCAAATAAAGTCAAGGACATGGCCCAAAATATACCTAAAACTTATCCAACAATGGATAATTGTCAATTTGATCACAAGGTAGTGATTACATAAACGAAAGGTATGCTCAATGACCAAAACATTTTATTTTTTATTGACCCTAGTTCAAATTTTAATTACATCAATCCCACTATCATTGAGAAATGTACACTAAAGAAGGAAATACACAATGAGGCCTGGATAGTTCAACTAGCCATAGGGACAAAAACAAGAATTAAGCATTGGGTGAAGACTTTCCCAATCGAAGGGAATGGGATGCCAATGACTGTAAAGCTTAATGTGTTGCCATTGGGAGCATATAGTGTATTGTATAGTATGGAATGGATGTGCCTACATTGCATCAAGATTGATTTCTTCAAGAAGACCATTGAATTCCTTGATGAAGCTGGAGAGCATAGAATATTGCGGTGAAAACTGAAACCTATTTTCGTGAGATTAATTTAGGCTATGGAATCCAAGAGAAGCCACAAGAAGGGATGTATTTTATTTTTTGTGTTAATATCTAGAGATGTTGACACTAACTGCAAAACTAGGAATGATGATAGTGATGTTATGAGGAGTTACCCTATTTTAAAACAGTTTTTAGATATTTTTCCCGAGGATGTGCCTAGCTTTCCTCCTCATAGAGAAGTGAATGTATCTATTTAATTAGTGCTAGGAGTAGCTCCAACATCAAAGGAACCATATATAATTAGCACTCCATAATTAGTTGGGTTGATGCTACAACTCAAGGATATGTTAGACAAGGGCTACATAAGGCCAAGTGTGCCTCCATGGGGAGCACCAATTTTGTTCATGAAGAAAAAAGATGGTGCACTTAGGCTATGCATTAATTATATATAAGAGGACCAAAATGTTTCTCCAAGATTGATCTGAGATCAGGTTATCATCATATGTGCAATAAGGGTGAGAATATCCATAAAACAACATTCATAATGAGATATTGGAATTATAAGTTTATGGTAGTGCCCTTTGGGCTTACTATTGCCCTTACAACTTTCATGTGCTAGATGAATATTGTGTTATTCCCCTACTTGGACATATTTGTAGTGGTTTTTGTTGATGATATTTTGGTCTATTCAAAGACCAAGGAGGAACATGAAGAGAATTTGGTCGTAGTACTACAATTGCTAAGAGAGCATAAGGTCTATGTAAAGCTTAGTAAATTTGAATTCTTCCAATCATAGATCCAATATTTGGGGCACATTTTATAAAAATATGGAGTAGCAGTTGATCCAAAGAAGGTTAAGGCCATCATGGAGTTTCTAACACCTAAAAATGTGGTTGAAGTTAGGTCCTTCATGGGACTAGTGGCCTATTACAAGAGGTTCACCAAGAACATCTCCAGAATTGGCCACCCAATTACTCATCTACAAAGGAATGGGAAGAGGTTTGAATGGACAATTGACCATGCAACAAGTTTTGATCAACTGAAGTAGTTGTTAACCAATGCACCAATACTAAGAATTGCAGACCCAAAAAAGGATTTTTTAGCTTGCACATATCAATGCAAGAAGGGATTTAGTGGAGCCTTGATGCGAGAAAACCAAGTGGTTTGTTAAGAATCTCCAAAATTGAATGAATTATGTGACTAAAAACACATAACTTATGATTTTGAATCATCATCCATGCATTGAAAATATGGAGACACTACTTCCTTGGCCACAAAGTTTACTTTAATGATTGATCACGGAGAGATGAGATGTTTATTTGGACAACCCAAGTTAAATGCAAGTAAAGCTATATGTTTGGCCATGCTCAGTGAATTTGATTTTGAAATCAAATATATAAAAGGAAAGGAGAAAAGAGTGGTTGATTTACTCAGCATGAGAGAGAAAATTAATCATATAGTAGCCATAATTTCTTATGGAACTAATGTTGAAGAAAGGATAAAAAATGTTAGGAAGCAAGATGAAAAATATCAGTAGTTGAAAGTGAAATTGTAGCAAGCATGTGAAGGTGCAAAGGATAAGGAATATTGCCTTGCAAATGATGGGTTGATTGTTTTCAAAAACCAAATCAATGTGCCAAATGACAATGGCTTGAAGAAACTCATACTAAAATATTTTCATGCAAAGAATACTTCAGTCACCTGGGTTATGACAATACCCTTATAGCCATCAAGAAATTCTATTTTTGGCTTGAATTGAGAAGGGAGGTGGCAAATTTGATCTTGAAGTGCATAGGGTTCCATCAAGTAAATGTTGAATTCAAGCACCAAAATACCTTATTGCAACCTATTCCTATTTATAAACGGAAGCGGGAAGTGATTCCCATGGACTTTATTATACGGCTTCCAAAGACTCCTAAGAAACATTATGCAATCATGCTAGTGGTTGACAATTTGAGCAAAGTGGTTCGCTTCATAGTTGTTAAGTATACAAATTCATCTGGTGAGGTGGATTAAATTTTCATAAAGGAGATTATGAGATTACACCAAGTTCCCAATAATATTATCTCATATAGAGTTTCCAAGTTCACTTAAAAGTTATGGAGATAACTATTTACAGGATTGGGAATTGAGATGGCAATTAGCACAACGTATCATCCTCAAAATGATGGGAAAATAGAGAATAAAACACATAATTCCTGAGGACATGCTAAATATGTACGTAATGCACTAGCAAAGGAAGTGGGAAGAGTCCCTTACTCTTGTGGTATTTTAATATAAAAATGGGTATCAAGAGTTGCTAAGAATGAGCCCATTTGAATCACTTTATGGGAGGAGTTGTAATGCTCCTATCAGCAGGAACAATCTAGTGAATAGAGTCCTTATTGGGCCTGATAAGTTAAAGGACATGGAACCATAGATGTAAACCATCAAAATAAATTTAAAAGTGGAAAAATATAGGTAGAATAGATATGCATACCAACATAAGGTTCACAAGGAGTTACAAGTTGGGGAACATGTTTTCCTACTAGTTAGACCCAAGAAGAGCTCCTTGAAAATTGGGTCATGTGCCAAGTTGGAACCATGGTTTTGTGGACCATTTGAATTGCTTGAAATGATAGGGCTAGTGGCATATAGGCTAGCCTAACCTCCATCAATAAGATTTTATGATGGCTTTCATGTTTTATTGCTTAAAAGATATGTAAAGGATGTTAACCATGTAATTGATCGTTCTATTATAAGTAGAACTAGAGGGAGAGTTCCAACCAGAATCTCTATGCATCATGGATCGGAGGAAACTCATGCTCCAAAATCAAGTAATAGACAAAGTCAAAGTGTAGTGGAGACATTTTGGGCTTGAGGAAACCACGTGGGAAATGGATAACCATATGCCGGAAACATATCCTTTCTTATTTTTTTAGCAAAGAAATGTAAATACAATGTAAATGTTGTACAAAGTTGTGTATATAAAGCTCCATATCGGAAATCCTTAGTCTAAAGCACGTTTTGTTTGTATATGTTTATTGAACATTGAGCATGGTGTTCCCTAAAGGGGGAGGGGACTGTGACATTCCTTAATTAATATTCCCTTGTTGTGAATAATTGTAATTATTTAAAAGGATGAGAGAAATGGACATGGATTCTAGTTGCCTGGGGAGGGAGATTTCTTGAGGAAATGGTTAATTTAAATTATCGACCATGGGTTGGCTGATAAATCAATGGGTTGATTGGGAAATAAATTTAATTAAAGAGAAAATGGCAGGCCCATGTGTTTGTTGCCTATAATAGCAAGAAACATAGGAAAAAAACATTAAGGAAGGAATGAGCTATGTTGTCCAGAAATTGACTGCATGGAACCTTGGAAAAAGATAGATGCTTGGTTTGTTAGGGGTCATGAAACTAAGTTGGGGTAGGTAAATAGGGGGAGAGGAAAGAAACTCACTCTTTCATGCATGAGTAGTTGAGACAAGACAAGAAGTTCACATTCATAGTGAAGTAGAGAACTCACTCTCAAAACACATGCATAGTGGAGAAAAAAGGAACAATGGTGAGCCATGGTAAAAATTCCTCCAAGTATAAGTGTTGTCAAGGAGAGAAATGATAGAGACGCCAACTGCAAAGATGAAGCAATTAAGGAAACCTTGAGAGGCTTGTTGGGTGAAACCACTATAGAGAGTAGTGGATTACCTGTAAGGCTGAGGAACCCACTAAAAGCTTATGGATTTATGAACCTACTGGACTGGAAAGAGTCACTCAGGTATTTGTTAGAGATGATGAGCCACCAAGAGTTGCTTGGGGGCTAAAGATATGGTGCTTGACTCACCAATGAACTACTTGGAGAGGCGATCTATTTACTCCGTTATTATTTTATCCACTAGTGAACCTTCCTTTGATGTGGACTCTCTTCTCTTGAAATTGAGATAAGACTCTTTGTATTGTGGTATCCTGCCATGGGCATTGTCCATGTCTGTAAAGTCTAGAAGATTGAGTGGGAGATCATGTAGGTGGTGAATGAAGGTAGAGTAACCTTGTGACATTATATTTCAATTGTTAAAAATTGGTTAAGTTTTCCTCTCAAAGGCACTCCATCTCAAGCATTGGAATCTGGCTCACCAGTGATAGCTACAATTAACTATGGTTGTAGTTGTCTATGGTTGGGTGGAGAGTTAGATTCCCACTCTCAGTTGCTATATCTCTTATAAGATAAGTATACTCTTATGTTTTTTTCTTGTGATTATTATGTCACTATTCATTGTACTGAATGAATGTCATGCTAATGTTGATGAGTGTTTCTCCCTACATGAATGAGGAAGTCAACATCTTGTGTAAATACTTTAAATAAATAGCTCATTCCTTGTGCATATTTTTGGGCTTGAAATTAACATAAATTTATTGAGTTTGAAGAGATGGGAAATCTCTATCTATGGCTAATTACTTCCATTGAAATGTTTGAAAACCTTGGCTATTCCATTGTTAAGTCTACTTATACCAGTATGTAGATGTGTAAAACCAAGATAGGATGAGTCACTTTTAAGCTCAGGAGATATATCATGTGTTGCATCTCTATATATAATGTATATGTATATATGTGTGTTTTTGCAGGCTGCAGGCTAAGGGGATTATAAATCATATGTATGAGAGACCATGTTTTCAAGTCAAGTCCCAAATTCTTATTAGAACCACTGCAACCAAGACTTGGACTAAGTCCCATTGAGAAACCACGAGGTTCAATCCATATGCATATCTATGAACATATGCATCAAGAGGGGGGATGAGTCTCTATTATCTAATGGCTTGGACACTAAGTCACATCAATAGGCCCTTATCTAATAGAACCATTTTGACCCAGTTATGAGGGTGGAAAGGCCCAAGTATTCACATATATTATATATGCCAAAAGCTGAAATATTAGAGCTCGGAGGAGACGAGAGGCTCAAGCCTGGTAAGCCAAGTGACCGGGCATGATGACCACAAGAAGAACAGGAGAAATATAAACCATCAAGATTTAAATGGTTCTATTTTTCCATGTGTCCTGGAATTTTTTCCTTAGATATTTTGAGGGGAGCCTCAAGGAGAAAATCCCTAGATTTTCCTGAGGTGACTTGGCACTGTGGGGCGAATTGAACACCCAATCACAAAACGATGAATGGAAATTTGATTCCTCTCTTTCAACATGATCTATGTAAGTTGTGTGGCATTGAATATAGTGGAACTAATAGATAGTTGGTTCATGATGTGGAGTGTGTGATCAGGATGACATCACCCAATGTTTAGGATTTTGATGTCACCTGGACCAAAAACCCCAATTTTTTTATGTGGAGGCACTATGGAAAACTCCTGGGATTCTATTTCTAGGTAGACATGGCATCACAGGCTAGCATGCATACTATGAGGTGAAAGGCTGGAGCCGTGAGGAGATATTGGGCCACGTTAGCAGTGTGGTCCACAATTTTCCACATAAACTCAAAAGTTTGTAACCTAGAAGGACTACCAAGAGACTACTCAAGACATTCCTGAGACATAATCTCTAGGATGAGGTGATGGGGAGAGGGGAATGCACCATCTACTATGCCCATGATATATGTATATGATGTAATGGGACTTTCTAAATAGGTTTAACGAGTATGAGTGGGTTGGATATATATATGGGGACCACATGGGCACCATTGGGCATGCCTGATGAAATGGCACAATTGTATTAGCCAAGACTTTAGTTGGCCATATATTTTCGTATGAGAGTCATATTGGAGAAAATTTTATATGGTTGGAAATGTCTCGATGAGACAAACACAGTGATATATCCTATTTAAATTATGACATGGTTGAAAAATATTGAAAAATTTAGACCCCATTTCCTTAAAAGGACATTGGAGGTTGGGTTAGCTTAGTAACTACCTCCTTCTATCCTTAGTCAAGCTAGGGTTAATACAGGGTGTGTTACACTTTCAATGTTCCATGCACTTTGATATAGGTCTCATTTTTGTGCACATACTGGTCACCTACTCTCCAAACTATTTGTATTGTCTCCTCTTTCATGAAAGGTGTTGAACTGTAAAATAGCAGTTCATACAAAGGAATGAAGAAATATTCACATATCGTAGTGTAAACAATATGATATTTTTCCTCCCACTTGTCACTACAATAAACATGAATCAAGGGGAATTTGTTGGACATTTCCACCCCATATTAGGGAATCCTTGTACCATGCACATCACATCTGGCAAATAAGAAGACATGTAAAATTGTGGTTTCTCACTTGGCTTTGGGGTTTTCACTACTTTAATCACATATTTCAGAGACTTAAAGAGAATATATTCCCAATTGAAATGTAAACCAGCAGTGGTGACATGATATATCAAGGAAGCTCACATCTCCTTGAATTTTGTAGCATTTGGTTCCCTATATAATTGACATAGCAAGGCTATGACATACTGATATAGAGCCCTCAAGTGGTTGGTGGAATATGAACCAGATGTTCAAACTTCAATTTTTTTTGGGAATCCACCCATTTTTCATCAATTCTTGTGGTATTCACGGAAATAAATTACCTGGAGATTAGTGAACTCTACTTGTTCAATTGGTGTTTTTTAAATTGTTCTAATAACAAATGGGATAATGAAGCTAAAGGTTTTTCCTGTATATCCTTGATCATTTGATCTCCACATTTTCCTACTTGATGATCAAATTAATTACTTTTATGCACAAAAATAAGTCTAGGTGGGATACTAGTTTATGAAGCCAAGATCACCTAATTTTTTAATAAATGCCCATGTTGGGATGCCTAAAAGGAAAGATAACAAAAGTCTCATTTTGAAACATTTGAAAGATGTCACCCCATTTGATTGAAGTGTCTTATTCAATAATGCATTGTTTCATTCAATATGGGACATGTTAAGCTAGTTGATGCCTCCTCGTTATCCTCATTTAAAAGGACTTTAATGAAAGGTTATTTTCATAGTGTCTTATCCTCTTGTAAGTAGTTATGATACTTTTTAGAATCCACCCCTAGAAGGAATAGATTTGATTAAAATAGATAAGTGTATCTAAAATAACAATGAAAATGTATTGTAAAATGCTCAGATGGAGTTTTCATTTGCATCTTGTTACCAATTCAAATAGGACCATCAATAGTAGAGAGCTCAGGCTCAAAGTATCTTTTGCCAATATTTTCCCTTTTTGCACTTAAGGACTTGAAATTTTGCAAGGAATTGAGTCAATACCTCAAAATACCCTTAAAAGGAATGATAACATAATGAAAATATCAAATACTATGAATGAAATGTAGAGTCAAAATCAAGGATGAAACCTTTACTATTTTTATATTCATAGACTAAATAGATCCATAACAAAACAAAATAGTAAAAAATGGGAGTGCTTTTTCTACCACAACAAGAGGTAACAAGGTTTTTTACTTGAATTCCCTAAAATATCTAACATCATATTGTTTCCTAAAGCTCAACTTCATAGTTTTATTAAGGAGATATGAAATCTAGTCAAGCCCATAGCATATTCACCAGTTTACTCCATTCATAGGTCTCAACCATTCCATTCATGAGGCCATTATTTTGGAGGTCGATGTCACAGTTCCCAAGATCACAATTATGGAGGAAACTAATTTTTGATGTTGACCAGAAGATAATACTTTGACTTTCATATAATTCTTTTCTATTCACCCATCACCTTTCCTCTGGTTTAGTTTTCATGAAGTTATTTACCTTGTCAAAATAATACTCAAAATAATATAAGACATGTTCTTGGTATTATTAAATGACATATTGGCCTTATTAGGCATGTGCATGGCTTAGGACATTGTGGATTACAACTACAATTAGGCATTCCAATTTAATAAAAATAACTCAATATTACACATCCAACTATGAATATAAGTTTGTGAATATTAACAACTAAAAACATATTACATATAAATATTTTTTCAAGGAAAATATTTCATGTAATTTTTTTTGATATTTCAGATCTAACTTCAAAAAATTAATAAAGTCAAATCCATGGCTTCCTCAACATTGAAAAAGAGATTTTATGTATAAATCATCACAATTTAAACTAATCCTCAAAGTCTATAAATATATCTATATATTTTTTAACTATATAATTTTTTTTTCTATTTATAATTGTTGGAAAGAGTACTAAGAGGTGGGGGGTGAATCAGTATTATCAAATCAATATAACATTTTCATTTCCATATTAAGGTTCATATACGCTACTTCAGTTAAGGCAAACCGCGTGTATACGCAACTATGTGTAATGCGACAAGCGTATATCCAGTAGACTTATGATTTAGTTAGTGTAGAAATTTTGAATAATATAACACTTATTCACAGAGATTATCCTGATTATACACTATTTACAGAATGCATGCATAATACATAACCTCCTCTACCATTGATCATCAATTTGCGAAATAAAAAAAACAATCGCATGCGCACATTGAAACATCAATCACACATATCAACACAGTATGTAATGGAGAAAGCATACAGCTGAAAATCCCCAACTATCTGTATATTATAATCATAGAGAACATGTAACAATACATAGTACAATATTCCTCACAAGTACTCAGTATTATCTCCACATGCTACACACAAACTAGCTCAGATCTGAACAAGTCACGAGTTCAAATCTCCTCCACTGTTTGCCTGCCTCTACTGCGCAATCTAAGTTGAGAATAGATCAGATCCAAGTTCAAATTCCCTTGGCTTGTACTGCACAATCCTCATTGGAAATCTCAATCAATGATTGTGCAAATCTCATGCACAGCTATAGTCACAACTGATAGTAGTCTCACCCTTTCACCCACCTCTAACACTTGTCTCCACCGAATTGTCCATGCACTGAGTTAGCTGATGTATTCTTTAGTTGATTTATGAGTTAATAATTAGTGAATTAATTAATAATTAATTCAAACCACTCATCACTAGTGTATTTGTCAGTTAGACTAAATACAACTACTTCAACTAAGTCAAAATGAACACAACTCCATCAACTCCTCAATCAACTCCACCAAACTCAATCACTTGAGTTCTAACTGAAGTCCATCATGCAATAGCTCAACTAACCCATAGGAAAAGCGTATTTCCTTCTAGTAGTTGCATGTGCCACATCCGTAGCTCAAACTGAAGTGCTGCAAGAGGATAAGGTAATGTTTATAGTCTAAATATTATTAAGAGCTAATAATATTCAATTGTTCTATTTTTTGACTGGCAGTCTAAAAATAGACTCCGCCCATATGTCTAAAAATAGAGGTCCATCTATTTTTACCAACATGACCAATCATCCATAAATGGCATCCT
>APFE030511214.1:149006-161561 GCA_000404065.3 Pinus taeda
GTCTAAAAATAGACTTTGCGCCAAAAATAGCCTGCGGGCCCACTTAGTGAAGGCGACTTCTTTTCACTAAGCTCCATCATCTTGTTGCATTTTCAACAGCTATTTGATCCTTAACGAGTGCATCAAAAAATTATTAACCATATGAACATTAAACAAGAGAAGTAAAATAGAACATATCATCACACACAAGAAGCACACATGAACACCATGATGTAAGGTGGAAACCCAATGTGGGTGAAAACCACCTGCTGCAAGTCATCTCAATCTTATTTTAAATAAGAAACTTCTTTTTACAATGATTCTATACTGGTGCAGTCTTCTACCAATACACAGGCTTCTACTCTCAGAAGGCTACAACCTTCTCTCCTTCTCTAGCTTCTCCTCGAAGGGAGCTACAACCCCCTTGTACTAGCCGATCCTTTTACTAGTACATAGGTGCCGGCCTACTGAATGATCCAACCTTTACTCATTTTCCAGCTGCTACTGGAAGGGAGCTACCACCCCCTTAGCTCTTGTACTAGCTGATGTACTAGTACATAGGTACCGACCTACAGAAGGCTACAACCTTCTCTTTCTTCCTCCAGGTACCACGTTTCATAAATTTTCAGACTAGATACTCATGGAACACAACATCATAATCTGAAGGCCAAGTTTCATCCACTTTTCATACTAGACCCATCAATATCATTGAAGCACACAATCAATCAACACTAGCATCATCAATCTCTGAATCACCATATACTAAATCACTGAAACCCTGTCAACAAACTGCAGTCACCATAACACAGGGCAGAACACAAAACTTTGCAACATCATTCAGATCTAACAGTATCATCAAAAATCATGCATCAGAGTGCATACGCTACTTGGAAGTGTCAAACCAGCGTGTATACACAACTTCACCAAAGTGAACCAGCGTATATGTCATTAATTACTTATTCATAACTTCGCTGCACTTCCTGACTTCAGACATACCTAGATCATTACATATACAAAGATAATATGTATGTTAGCAACTAGATCTAGTTCATCAGATCAAATAAAGATAATTCATTCTGATCTCGATCCATTATAGATCTCATCCATCAACACTGAAGCTAAACATAATCAACCAATCTGAATATGCAGAATATTGACACCAGTAAACAGTCATCAGAACTCATCAACAACCAAAAACACCTGTAACTTCAAACATCATAGCTCATATGATATACGCTACTTAGATATATCTAACCTGCATATGTACGCGCTTTTATCATAGTCAACCAGCATATACATCTATAAATATTCATTCATGAATTGTAGCTATTTCAAACTTAAGTTATACCCAGATCAGAACATTACATGTGTCAGTATACAAATCTAGAATAAACATGATCAAACCATATAGAGATGATTCATTCCAAGACATTATATCCCTATCTATCCTTAGATCTTGTACTCCATCTACCTCTAAGATTCCTCCTTAGCTCAGATCAAGCAAAGCATCATGAACCCATAACCTGCATACTAGATCTCATACTTCATCAGATATTCAAGACATTCTTAATACCTTTGCCTAATGATCTTCTTCTCCTTTTATAGTCTTAGGCCTTACTCAATGCCATGGTCCAAAACCATTGAGAACCAATACTAGGAACCCAATACCTGGGTTCAACACTTCGGACACAATACCAAGGACCAAAACCATAGGTCTCAATACCACAGACCCAAAAAGAAGCTTTCCCACATGTACGCACTTTTTTGTGCATGAAAGTGTGTGCATATGCATACGTGACTTTTGATCAGAAATCCCACGTGTATACACCCCTTTGTATATAGTGAACCTGCATGTATAACATGCGTGTATACCCTACTTGGTATATAGAAAAACTGCGGATATACGTGACTTGGTACATAGTGAACCTGCGTATAACCTGCATACGTACGCGACTTGGTATATAGTGAACCTGCATATATACTCTTCTTTCTTTATTCTTTGTAGTCTGATCATCAACGCTTTGCTACTGACCTATTGCACTATGATCTATTATCTGTGTGAGTTGCCATCAAGGACAACACTTGTATCATAATGCCAACAATCTCCCCCTTTGGGCTTGATGGCAACAACACCAAATCACTCTCCCCCTTTGACATCAAGGGCAAAGGGCGGACCAAGATATTCTCTTTCCTTGATAAACATTCCGCTGTCCATACTCCCCTTGAGTACTTGCTGAAATCCCTAAATGAGCTCCCCCTTTGTATATGCCAAGGTGTACCAATCTATCCATGCTCCCTCTGAGTAAATGCTAAAGTCTCCGTTGTGCTGAAGTGTGTTGTTCATACTCCCCTTGATTGTAAGCAAGGTCTGCAAAAAGATGTTCTACAAGAAGAACATGACTCTGTCATAAATGAACTTCCTATCACCAAGGACTCATACATACATCCATCTCCCAATCAAGTGGGGATATACAATATTGACTCATCCACCCAACCAAGTGGGGATACACCAGATACCAAATGTTTGTACATGACTAAAATATTACATCATCCTTCCCATGCATAGTGGGGGTACAAATTACATCATATGACCAAAAGGGATTCATCAAATGACTACAATAAAGACAAACTATTACATCATGAGTCTTGTTATGACCTTTACATGACATTTATAATAGAGACCAAACATCTAAATAAGATCACGATAGTCATCAGCAACTATCATACACAATGTATGGTCTGCTCCATAATCATCTGACAGCAGCATCTAGACCAGCAACCTGTATATGTTATGTCTGCATCAACTCATCCTTTTGAACAAAATTCTACATATGACATACAGAATCATTCACATTATATCATATGTGAAAAACACCATAGCCATCTCATCAACATCAAGATCTGCATGATCCAAGTATCATCACTTGGGAACATCTACATCAATCAACATATGTAAGTATCAACCTATCATCATATAGGTAAGAACTTATCATCATCATGTCTCCAACAATGCAAATTTGAGTAATCATTCATGTATCCAGCACTATGTATCTTGAGCTCAAGATCATTTGTCAAGACTTCTTGATATCATCAACAGCAACAATCCTCATCCACATGAGTGCCAAGAACTATAGGAATCCTACATCATAACTGTATTATATGATCTTTATGCATATGATGACAGCAGCATATGAGTGACTCATCATCAAGTAATGAAGATGTGAATTCAAGATTTGTACTTCTCCTTATCCTTATGAAGATCACCATGTAAGCACCATATATGCATCATCAGAGAATCAACCACAAATCTGATCTGAACATCAACTATGTAACCCCAAGAAGATTTTGTCATGGACAACTCATAACCATATCATAGAAAGATATATCACTTAGCCATATAAGCATCATCACCAAGGACTACTAACCATAATGCCAACAATGCATTAGTAAAGGCATATGCTCCCCCTGAACCTGTGCCATCTTGCTTACTATCAGATCTGATCATGCTTATATTAGCAAGAAGTATCAAGGCATCATCATCATTAATTTAGGATCAAAACACTTTTAAACATTTTACGAGTATCAAGACATTTCCACACATCATCAACAAATTGTAACCATTATCAAACAGAGAAAATAATGGATTGAATCATATCAGACCCTTTTTCCTAAGTCTGTCCCACTGCTTTTCTTGAAACTAACATATACACAACAATGCAGTGTCTAACTCACGTATATACGCAACTTCCCTTTATGAAACTTGTGTATGGGATTTAGAACACTGAAGTTTCACACTTTCAGTTCCCTCTAAGTCTGTTATGTTTGTACATTGTGCTGTGCCACATTTTCCTGACTGTACTTCCTTCTTCTTCCATATCTTCAAGTGTGATGATGTTTTCTCCTTCCGGTATGGTGATCATACTTTGTTCCTGCATTCCTTAGCTATATGTCGAAGCTTGTTACATGCATAACATCTCATATGTTTCATATCCCTTCTATAAAAATCAACAGCTTTGTGACCAAACATATTGCAATAATAACAATATCCCTTAAAGTACCTAGAACGTGATGATCTTTCTGTGTGATGGTCTTGAACCATTCTTCTTCTGCATCTGGCTGCAACATGTCCAAGATTATGACATGCATAGGATTCAACATTATTCATCGGAGGAGTAAAATATTTTCTTTGAAGAATTTCTTTCCTTGGTTGTTGATGGGATTGACCTCTCATCTCCTTGTTGAGTATTTCAGATTGTGCATTAGAATTCCTTGTCTTATTTTGAGAACTAGATTCACCTTCAACAAATTCATGAAAACCAAGACTCGTTTTGATATCAAGAGACCTTTGACTACTAAGAATATCATCCAAGATCTTAGTGCTATCTTGAAATCGTAAGAGCTTATCCTTTTCTTCTAAGTTATCTTTAAGAATATTTACCTCAACCTGATGTTGGTCCTCCTTTTCATGATACTGCTTCTTCATGTTTTCTTCATGTTTTCTTCCTTCTTCCAACTAATGTCTTAGTTCAAGAACTTCGTTTTCTTGTTCTTCAAGAGCTTGGAGTAGTTCTTTCTTTTTCCTTTTTGATTCTTCAAAATCTTCTTTTAGCGAGAGGATTGTAGCTTCAAGACTTTCATAGTAACTGGATCTATCTCTAAGTTTCTTGATTGTTGTGCTCCTTTCATTGACTTCATTTCTTGATGATGTCACTTCTTCCTGCAGATTTTGACATTGATCTTCCTTGTCCTTGAATAACTTCCTTACCTTGGTTCCTTCCTCTAGTTGAGCTTTTAGTTTGGTAGCTTCTTCTTTGAAGGCACATTCCCTTTTGTTCAATAGATCTTGTTGATCTCTAATTTTGTCTGTAAGCCTTTTAAATTCTGCCTCTATTTGATATCTATCTTGCTCACCCATAAGATCAAATTCAATTGTTTCGCTATCACTTTCATCATCTTCAAATGGATGGATAAATGTATCACCAGAGTATAACAAATTCATACCTGCTAGTTCTTTTGCTTGTTCATCTTCATTCTGAAGTGATTCTGGATCTGAAGTGCTTCTTCCACATATTCTCTAATCGATTCTCCAACTGTCATAGCTCTTTTGAGATGTCTTCTTCTTCTTAGGGGCTTTCTTCTTAAGCTTCTTTCCCATTGTTCTATGAATCTCCTTCAAGTGATCAAGCTTCTATCAAAGGACCTGCTCTGATACCAATTGTTGGAAATAATACTGAGAGGGGGGGGGGTGAATCAGTATTATCAAATCAATATAACTTTTTCATTTCCATATTAAGATTCATATACGCTACCTCAGTTAAGGTAAACCGCGTGTATATGCCACTATGTGTAATGCAACAAGCGTATATCCAGTAGACTTATGATTTAGTTAGTTGATCCTTAATGAGTGCATTAGAACATTATTAACCATATGAATAGTAAACTGGAGCAGTAAAATAGAACAGATCATCACACACAAGAAGAACACATGAACACCATGATTTAAGATGGAAACCCAATGTGGGTGAAAACCACCTGCTGCAAGTCGTCTCAATCTTCTTTTTAATAAGAAACTTCTTTTTACAATGATTCTATACTAGTGCAGTCTTATACTAGTACACAGGCTTCTACTTGTAGAAGGCTACAACCTTCTCTCGTTCTCCAGCTTCTCCTCAAAGGGATCTGCAACCCCCTTGTATTAGCCGATCCTTTTACTAGTACGTAGGTGCCGGCCTACTAAATGCTCCAACCTTTACTCATTTTCTAGCTGCTACTGGAAGGGAGCTACCACCCCCTTAGCTCTTGTACTAGTTGATGTACTAGTACATAGGTGCCAACCTATAGAAGGATACAACCTTGTCTTTCTTCCTCCAGGTACCACGTTTCATAAATTTTCAGACTGGATACTCATGGAACACAACATCATAATCTGAAGGCCATGTTTCATCCAATTTTCATATTGTTCCCATCAATATCATTGAAGCACACAATCAATCAACACTAGCATCACCAATCTCTGAATCACCCAATACTGAATCACTAAAACCCTGTCAACAAACTGCAGTCACCATAACATAGGGCAGAACACAGAACTCTACAACATCATTTAGATCTAACAGTATCATCAAAAATCATGCATCAGAGTGCATACGTTACTTGGAAGTGCCAAACCAGCATGTATATGCAACTTCACCAAAGTGAACTAGCGTATATGTCATTAATTACTTATTCATAACTTCGCTGCACTTCCTGACTTCAGACATACCTAGATCATTACATATACAAAGATAATACGTATGTTAGCAACCAAATCTAGTTCATCAGATCACATAAAGATAAGTCATTCTAATCCTGATCCGTTATAGATCTCATCCATCAGTACTGAAGCTAAACATAATCAACCAATCTGAATATGTACAATACTGACACCAGTAAATAGTCATCAGAACTCATCAACAACCAGAAACACCTGTAACTTCAAACATCATAGCTCATATAGTATACGCTACTTAGATATATCTAACCTGCGTATGTACACGCTTCTATCATAGTCAACCAGCGTATACATCTATAAATATTCATTCATGAGTTGTAGCTATTTCAAACTTAAGTTATACCCAGATCAGAACATTACATGTGTCAGTATACAGATCTATAATAAACATGATCAAACCATATAGAGATGATTCATTCCAAGCCATTAGATCCCGATCTATCCTTAGATCTTGTTCTCCATCTACCGCTGAGATTCCTCCTTAGCTCAGATCAAGCAAAGCATCATGAACCCATAACCTACATACTACATCTCATACTTCATCAGATATTCAAGACTTTCTCAATACCTTTGCCTAATGATCATCTTCTCCTTTTATAGTCTTAGGCCTTACTCAATACCATGGTCCAAAACCATTGAGAACCAATACTAGGGACCCAATACCTGGGTTCAACACTTCAGACACAATACCAAGGACCAAAACCATAGGTCTAAATACCACGGATCCAAAAATAAGCTTTCCCACATGTACACGCTTTTTCATGCATGAAAGTGCGTGCATACGCATACACGACTTTTGATAAAAAATCTGCGTGTATACGCCCCTTTGTATGTAGTGAACCTGTGTGTATAACCTACATGTATACCCTACCTGGTATATAGCAAACCTGCGTATATACGCGACTTGGTACATAGTGAACCTAGTGAACCTGCGTATAACCTACATATGTACGCGACTTGGTATATAGTGAACCTACGTATATACTCTTCTTTCTTCATTCATTGTAGTCTGATCATCAACTCTTTGCTACTGACCTGCTGCCTATGATCTGTCATCTGTCTGAGTTTCCATCAAGGACAACACTTGTATCATAATGCCAACAATCTCCCCCTTTGGACTTGATGGCAACAACACCAAATCACTCTCCCCCTTTGACATCAAGGGCAAAGGGTGGACCAAGATATTCTCTTTCCTTGATAAACATTCCGCTATCCATACCCCCCCTAAGTACCTGCTGAAATCTCTGAATGAGCTCCCCCTTTGTATATGCCAAAGTGTACCAATCTGTCCATGCTCCCTTTGAGTACATGTTGAAGTCTCTGCTCTGCTGAGTTCATACTCCCCCTGACTGTAAGCAAGGTCTGCAAAAAGACGTCCTACAGGAAGAACATGACTCTATCATAAATGACCTTCCTATCACCAAGGACTCATACATACATCCATCTCCCAATCAAGTGGGGATATACAACATTGACTCATCCACCCAACCAAGTTCGGATACACTAGATACCAAATGTTTGTACATGACTGAAATATTGCATCATCCTTCCCATGCATAGTGGGGGTACAAATTACATCATATGACCAAAAGGGATTCATCAAATGACTGCAATAGATAGAGACAAACTATTACATCATGAGTCTTGATATGACCTTTACATGACTTTTATAACAGAGACCAGAAATCTAAATAAGATCATGATAGTCATCAGCAACTATCATACACAATGTATGATCTGCTCCATAATCATCTGACAACAACATCTAGACCATCAATCTGTATATGTTATGTCTACATCAACTCATCCTTTTGAACAGAATTCTGCATATGACATACAGAATCATTCACATTATATCATATGTGTAAAACACCATAGCCATCTCACCAACATCAAGATCTGCATGATCCAAGTATCATCACTTGGGAACATCTGCATTAATCAACATATGTAAGTATCAACCTATCATCATATAGGTAAGAACTTATCATCATCATGTCTCCAACAATGCAACTTTGAGTAATCATTCATGTATCCAACACTATGTATCTTGAGCTCAAGATCATTTGTCAAGACTTCTTGATATCATCAACAACAACATTCCTCATCCACATGAGCGCCAAGAACTATTGGAATCCTGCATCATAACTGTATTATATGATCTTTATGCATATGATGACAGTAACATATGAGTGACTCATCATCAAGTAATGAAGATGTGAATTCAAGCTTTGTACTTCTCCTTATCCTTATGAAGATCACCACGTAAGCACCATATGTGCATCATCAGAGAATCAACCACAAATATGATCTAAACATCAACTATGTAACCCCAAGAAGATTTTGTCATGGATAACTCATAACCATATCATAGCAAGATATATCATTTGGCCATATAAGCATCATCACCAAGGACTACTAACCATAATGCCAACAATGCATTATTAAAGGCATATGCTCCCCCTGAACCTGTGCCATCTTGCTTATTATCAGATCTGATCATGCTTATATTAGCAAGAAGTATCAAGGCATCATCATCACTAATTTAGGATCAAAAAAATTTTAAAAATTTTACAAGTATCAAGACATTTCCACACATCATCAGCAGATTGTAACCATTATCAAACAGAGAAAATAATGGACTGAATCATATCAGACCCTTTTTCTTGAGTCTGTCCCACTGCTTTTCTTCAAACAAACATATACGTGACAGTGCAGTGTCTAACTCGCATATATATGTGACTTCCCTTTATCAAACTTGCGTATGAGATTTAGAACACTGAAGTTTCACACTTTCAGTTCCCTCTGAGTCTATTATGTCTGTACATTGTTCTGTGCCACATTTTCCTGATTGTACTTCCTTCTTCTTCCATATCTTCAAGTGTGATGATGTTTTCTCCTTTCGGTATGGTGGTTGTACTTTGTTCCTACATTCCTTAGCTATATGTCGAAGCTTGTTACACGCATAACATCTCATATGTTTCATATTCCTTATGTAGCAATCAACAACTTTCTAACCAAACATATTGAAAGAATAACAATATCCCTTAAAGTACTTGGAATGTGATGATCTTTCTGTGTGATGGTCTTGAACCATTCTTCTTCTGCATCTGGCTGCAACATGTCCAAGATTATGACATACATAACATTCAACGTTATTCATCGGAGGAGTAAAATATTTTCTTTGAAGAATTTCTTTCCTTGGTTGTTGATGGGATTGACCTCTCATCTCCTTGTTGAGTATTTCAGATTGTGCATTAGAATTCCTTGTCTTATTTTAAGAACTAGATTCACCTTCAACAAATTCATGAAAACCAAGACCAGTTTTGATAGAAGGAGACCTTTGACTACTAAGAATATCATCCAAGATCTTAGTACTATCTTGAAATTGTAAGAGCTTATCCTTTTCTTCTAAGTTATCTTTAAGAATATTTACCTCAACATGATGTTGCTCCTCCTTTTCATGATATTGCTTCTTCATGTTTTCTTCAGCTTTTCTTCCTTCTTCCAACTGATGTCTTAGTTCAAGAACTTCATTTTCTTGTTCTTCAAGAGCTTGTAGTAGTTCTTTATTTTGCCTTTTTGATTCTTCAAGATCTTCTTTTAGCGAGAGGATCGTAGCTTCAAGAATTTCATAGTAACTGGATCTATCTTTGAGTTTCTTGATTGTTGTGCTCCTTTCATTGACTTCATTTCTTGATGATGTCACTTCATCCTACGGCTTTTGACATTGATCTTCCTTGTCCTTGAATAACTTGCTTACCTTGGTTCCTTCCTTTAGTTGAGCTTTTAGTTTGGTAGCTTCTTCTTTGAAGGCACATTCCCTTTTGTTCAATAGATCTTGTTGATCTCTAATTTTGTCTGTAAACCTTTTAAATTCTACCTCTATTTGATATCTTTCTTGCTCACCCATAAGAGCAAATTCAGTTGTTTTGCTATCACTTTCATCATCTTCAAATGGATGGATAAATGTATCACCAGAGTATAACAAATTCATACCTGCTAGTTCTTTTGCTTGTTCATCTTCATTTTGAAGTGATTCTGAATCTGAAGTGCTTCTTCCACATATTCCCCAATCTATTCTCCCACTACCATAGCTCTTCTGATATGTCTTCTTCTTCTTAGGCGCTTTCTTCTTAAGCTTCTTTCCCATTGTTCTACGAATCTCCTTCAGGTGATCAAGCTTCTATCAAAGGACTTGCTCTGATACCAATTGTTGGAAATAATACTGAGAGGGGGGGGTGAATCAGTATTATCAAATCAATATAACTTTTTCATTTCCATATTAAGATTCATATATGCTACTTCAGTTAAGGCAAACCGCATGTATACGCAACTATGTGTAATGCAACAAGCGTATATCCAGTAGACTTATGATTTAGTTAATTGATCCTTAATGAGTGCATTAGAACACTATTAACCATATGAAAAGTAAACAGGAGCAGTAAAATAGAACAGATCATCACACGCAAGAAGCACACATGAACACCATGATGTAAGGTGGAAACCCAATGTGGATGAAAACCACTTGCTGCAAGTCGTCTCAATCTTCTTTTTAATAAGAAACTTCTTTTTACAATGATTCTGTACTGGTGCAATCTTATACCAGTCCACAGGCTTCTACCTATAGAAGGCTACAACCTTCTCTCGTTCTCTAGCTTCTCCTCGAAGGGAGCTACAACCCCCTTGTACTAGCCAATCCTTTTACTAGTATGTAGGTGTCAGCCTACTGAATGCTCCAACCTTTACTCGTTTTCCAGCTGCTACTAGAAGTGAGCTACCACCCCCTTAGCTCTTGTACTAGCTGATGTACTAGTACGTAGGTGCTGACCTACAGAAGGCTACAACCTTCTCTTTCTTCCTCCAGGTACCACATTTCATAAATTTTCAAACTGGATACTCATGGAATACAACATCATAATCTGAAGGCCACGTTTCATCCAATTTTCATATTGGACCCATCAATATCATTGAAGCACACAATCAATCAGCGCTAGCATCATCAATCTCTAAATCACCCAATACTAAATCACTGAAACCCTGTCAACAAACTGTAGTCACCATAACATAGGGTAGAACACAGAACTCTACAACATCATTCAGATCTAACAGTATGATCAAAAATCATGCATCAGAGTGCATACGCTACTTGGAAGTTCCGAACCAGCGTGTATATGCAACTTCACCAAAGTGAACCAGCGTATATGTCATTAATTACTTATTCATGACTTCGCTGCACTTCTTGACTTCAGACATACCCAGATCATTACATATACAAAGATAATACGTATGTTAGCAACCAGATCTAGTTTATCAGATCACATAAAGATAAGTCATTCTGATCCTGATCCATTATAGATCTCATCCATCAACACTGAAGCTAAACATAATCAACCAATCTGAATATGCAGAATACTGACACCAGTAAACAGTCATCAGAACTCATCAACAACCAGAAACACCTCTAACTTCAAACATCATAGCTCATATGGTATACACTACTTAGATATATCTAACCTGCATATGTACGCGCTTCTATCATAATCAACCAATGTATACATCTATAAATATTCATTCATGAGTTGTAGCTATTTCAAACTTAAGTTATACCCAGATTAGAACATTACATGTGTCAGTATAACGATCTAGAATAAACATGATCAAACCATATAGAGATGATTCATTCCAAGCCATTAGATCCCAATCTATCCTTAGATCTTGTTCTCCATCTACCGCTGAGATTCCTCCTTAGCTCGGATCAAGCAAAGCATCATGAACCCATAACCTGCATACTAGATCTCATACTTCATCAGATATTCAAGACTTTCTCAATACCTTTGCCTAATGATCTTCTTCTCCTTTTATAGTCTTAGGCCTTACTCAATGCCATGGTCCAAAACCATTGAGAACCAATACTAGGGACCCAATACCTGGGTTCAACACTTCGGACGCAATACCAAGGACCAAAACCATAGGTCTAAATACCAAGGGCCCAAAAATAAGCTTTCCCACATGTATGCACTTTTCCGTGCATGAAAGTGCATGCATACGCATACGTGACTTTTGATCAAAAATCCCGCGTGTATACGCCCCTTTGTATATAGTGAACCTGCGTATAACCTGTATATGTACGCGACTTGGTATATAGTGAACCTATGTATATACTCTTCTTTCTTCATTCTTTGTACTCTGATCGTCAACTCTCTGCTGCTGACCTGCTGCACTATGATTTGTCATCTGTGTGAGTTTCCATCAAGGACAACACTTGTATCATAATGCCAACAATAATTACTTTTGTTGAATAT
>APFE030511214.1:161736-179661 GCA_000404065.3 Pinus taeda
ATAGATATAGATCAATTATGACAATAAAAAATAACACTCTTATATAATCTCATTTATTAAAATATGCAACATATGGTTTTTGACATATGGTTTATATTTTCAACACTAACTCACCTCACATGCAAAAATAAACCATTCATGATCCCTCATATATTTGGACAAACTAATTTTAATGTGTCTACAATAAGTAATCTTTTGAAAAAGTAAAATTCCTTTTTTGGGGGGATGAGATCACTTTGATTCACTGTATGTGTCTCACATTCAAAGTAATCACCATGTGTGTCATATCTTCTCCTTAATTTAGTTTAACATTATATCATATCCACAACACATTTATTGTGGCCTTTTCTCGTGAAAAAAACCATGCTTTTGAAGTGGAAAGGAATTGTGTCAAAGGATTGTATCAAGTCAAGTTTGATAATTAGTTTGAGAAATAAGCATTATATCCATGAGTTTGTTGCATCAAAATTGCAAAGAGAGAACACTTCATTTAAATCACAAAGGAGGCGAGTCAATTTTTTTGTATCAAGTCATTAAAAAATGACCCAAGCTTTAATAAGCAACTTGTAGCTAACCAATCAAAGACAAAATAGTGAAACAACTATCAAAGTAGACCAACCTCACCCTATGATAAAAGTAAAATGAATTTGAGTTTGTTGATCATGGTCGTATAGATATTAGTGGAGGTATAGCAACATACAAGTTCCAAGTGACAAGTATTCACCTATTGAAGGAGGTGCGAAGAGTAGACATCTACTTGTGTGTATTAACTTGCAACATACAATATGGTTGGGCCTTTGAGCTAATTAAACTGCAAAGTGTTTGATAAAAAATAGTTTAAGGCCACAACTATAGAGTATAAGTTATATTTTATTTCATACAAAGTAGGATTGTGAAGTTATGACTAAAGTAGAAGTTCATAATCAAATCAATGAAATATTACACCTAAATATATGTTATGGTTACCTATGATGCCCCTAGATTTGAAGATAAAATAGATCTCAACATCATCTCCATCCATGGTAATAAAAATATTGATTCAGGTTGAATTTATTAAGTGATCTAGAATTGTACAGAAAAAATTATATTAGCTTCTTAAGACTTGCTTTAACTTACTAAATTATAAATATGGTTTATGTTAATAAAATTTAACTCCCAAGCAAGTCACTAATTGACTGAAGCATTGCTTTTGCAAGGAGTATCCTTACTAGACATGCTTTTAAGGGATTCATTGTCCACTCACTTATATGAACTACTCTATATTAAATTTCTGATTCTCATATGAACCAATGTCTAGGCTTATTGTAAGGAAGAAAATATTGTTTAAAACCATTTTATTTTTATTTCTTTACAAACAAAGAGTAAATTATGTAATTCTTACAAGAAGGAATGCAAATATAGTAGAATATGAATGAATACACACAATATTGTGCATGGGGTTATCCTATTCAAACATGTTTTTAAGGGATGCATTCTCCACTCACTTACATAAACTACTCTATATTAAATTTTGTGATTCTTGTATGAATTGGTATCTCTATCTATTGTAAGGATCAAAATGTTATTTAAGATTCTTTTCTTTTTATTTTGTACAAAAAACAAGTCAAAAGAGATAGCACTTTCAAGGAGAAAGGTAAATATAATAGAATAGGAAAGGATAGACACAGTCTTGTGGTACACTAGGCTATTACATATAGGAATCGTTTATGGAAAATCAATATATATTTGATTTCAATCTTTGGAATACAATATAAAGCCTTTTTTCATTGGAGGAAAAAAAAAAACTAAAACTGAGTGTTAGAACTCCCTAATGGGGTCTAAATGTGACCAAGTGGAAGTCTTGGGTGATTCTCATATAGAAATATTCATGATAGCATACAAGTTGCAGATGGCATGTGTTGAACTATTGAATAGTGTGAATTATTTAGGACATATTATAAGGATGCACCCTAAATTTGGAATGGTCTCCATATGGGCAGTGCTCATGTTTTCCTTACAAAGAAAAAGCATAAAGGAAAGGAACACTGACATTAAGCTTGCATCTAAGTTATCCAAACAAGAATAAGAGTATATGCATTATGCAATAAAAAATCATCTCAAATGAACATTTTTAAAAGAACTTATTTGAAGAAAATTTACCAATGAAAGGAAAAGAATAAGTTAATAAACATCATACGTAGAAATTCCTTGTAGATTCAAACTGCAGATTGTAATATGCTAAAACAATTGACTTCAGTATACTCTACTCATCAATAGAAACAATAAACGATTGATGAAATCATGAAGCATAAAAAAGAAAGAATTCAATCACACATAACACAATCATTTTCTGGGTAAAGCCACAACTAAAAACCCTTGTTACCTGTATATTGCATTAATCAGAAACTATGAGAAGATTACAATTCTTTGCTTAAGCCCAAGCAACCTCTGCATTATCTCAATCTATCTCACTGCTTCCCAGACAAGCTCAAGTCAATACTTAGTTAATTCTGATTCCTGCCAAGATCCTATTTCCTTGCATAATTTCCTTAGGAATTAGCCCATAATTAATTGGGAAATTCCAAAAATATGAATTATGCAATCCTCATAAGCCTTCCTCTGATTGCGTGCACCATCTATACAATTTAGATGATTATACAACTGATAGTACATTGTCCCTGAGCTCCAATCTCAACTAGGTCTTTCTCTGATCTAACATGCATGAGTTAATTATGAGTGAATCTTCAATTTACTAGTTGATCACTGCTGATAAAACCCCACTACTGTAGGTTACACTGCACTGCTAGAGCTCCCACTAATTCCTCCATAAGTTGGGACTAGTTTAAATGACTTTAACTTAGTTAAACTGAATTAAATAATTACAACTCAAAATAAACTCAACCAGGGCTCCTAAAAAGTAGGACAAACTCTACATGACTCAAGTTAGACCCTCAAATTGAATTAACTGAGTCAATTAAGTTAAATTAGCTTAGTTAACTATTACAAGTTGTCATGAGATGTGGAATTACAATTCAATTCCTAATTTAATTCAAGGATAAAATTAAATTAGGATTTTCTTGTTGCATTTTCAACACTCCCTCTCAATAAGAAAGGGATTATCTACTAGCCTGATCCTGTCTCTGTGAAACTCGAATTTGCATCTTGACAATGACTTTGTCAAAATATTTGCATCTTCCTCCTCTATAGGAATGTACTCCAACAACATGATTCTCCTCTACACACAATCTTGTAGATGGTGATACCATATGTCAATATGCTTGGACCGATCATGAAAACCTAGATTCTCATATAGTTTGATACAACTCTAATTGTCACAGTAAAACATTGTAGGATCCATCTTCTAACAAACTAACCCAACAATGATCTTCCTCATCCAGACAGCCTCACAACTTGCTTGACTAGTAAGCATGTACTCTTCTTCTGCTGAATTGAGCAACTGATCTCTGCTTCCTCTTGTGCTAAGAAACTGTTGTTGATCCAATATTGAAGATCCCCCTAATTTTATCTTTCTGTTGGATGGTCTCCTTGCTAAATTTTCATTTGTGAAGCCTTGAGCTTCACTCCCTTTGTCCATTTGTACCAAAGACCAAACTGAGTGGTGCCTCTGAGGTATCTCAACACATGTTTAGCTGCCTTCCAATAAAATTTGGTTGGCTTAACCATGGCTTGACTAAGTTGGTTAATTGCAAAACACATGTCTAGTCGTGTGTTCACCAAATACATAAGTGAACCAACAATATTTCTATAAATAGTAGCCTCCACTACTTCACCTGAAGTAACATCTTCCTTCCTCCAATTACCTGCTAGAGGAGAATTTGGGTTTGTTTCTCTCCATGTGGAACTTCTTTAGTATCTCGTTGTCATACTTTCCTTGAGAGACAAATAGTTACTTATCTCCTTACCATATTTCCATACCAAGAAAGCAATGCATGAGCCCATGGTCCCTCATCTCGAATTATCTTACCTGATCCTCTTTGCAAGATTTTATGAGCTTCTCATCACCTATTAGAATCAAGTCATCAACATATAATAGTATAATCAACAATTTACCTCAACCAAAATATGGTAAAGGTTTGATCTAATTCACTTTTGGTGAAGCCCAACCAAATGAAATAGTTGTCAATCCTAGTGTACCAAGCACATGGTGCTTGTTTTAGTCCATACAATGCTCGCTTGAGTCTGAACACATGTGACTCTCTGTTAAGTGTCTCAAATTATTTTGGTTGGTCAATATAAATCTCTTCCTCAATCATACCATTGAGGAATTTTGTCTTCACATCCATATCATGTATCTTCCATCTTATCTGCATTGACAGTGCTAGAATATACCTGATTGAAGAGTACCTTGCTACTGGATAAAATTTCTTATTGTAATAAATTCCCTCCACTTGATAGAATCCTCTAGCCATAAATATGTCCTTTTGTTTCTCCACACTCCCATCTATTGTTTTCTTTACCTTTTAAATCTATTTGGAAATCACTACTGACATGTTTGCTTGTCTTGGACCACTTTTGAAACACAGTTTCTGATAATGGATTCATACTCCTTAACCATGGCGTCAATCCATACTGGTTATTGCACTACTTCCTCAAATAAGCATGGCTCAACCTCTACACTCTCACTCATCAGAGCCATGTAGCCAGTGTATTGATCTGGTGACCTCCTCTGCCTACACTATGATGTGGGTGCTCCCACATTCTCTCTAGCATGATGCATCAATCTGGCAGCCTCTCTAATGTGCTTCCTTCCATCTCTGGAAGTCTCTGCATGAGTGGGTGCTTCCACTCTCTGGTCCTCTACATGTGGCTACTCCACATCATCCTGAGGTTACTCCTTTGGAGCTAAAATATCCTCATATAAATGTAAGTGAATCTCCCTCTAGATTGAACATCACATGGCCTTCTCTCCATCAAACTTCACATTGCTACGAACCATTTTCATCTTGTTGGATGGAAGGTACACCCGATAATTGTGAGGAGTATTAGTGTACCCCACAAATATGCCCAACTCAGTTGTTGGCTCTAGATTTTTTTGTGCATCCTCGGTAACATGAAAGTAGGATAATGATCCAAAGATCTTGAAGTGTGCCACATCTCATTTCTTACCTAAAAAATATTATTTTAGCATACTCATCTTGAGAATTTGATGGGGGGTTTTATTCTGCAAATAAACAGTTGTGTTGCATGGTTTAGCCCACAAGTTCAATGGTAGGCC
Source organism: Pinus taeda (assembly GCA_000404065.3). Classification (NCBI taxonomy): domain Eukaryota; kingdom Viridiplantae; phylum Streptophyta; class Pinopsida; order Pinales; family Pinaceae; genus Pinus; species Pinus taeda. The sequence goes on from APFE030511214.1 coordinate 166,952, forward strand.
CTGATCATGTAACATCGCCCGTGAAGCTCCCACAATACTTTTGTTCTTCCTTTTAGCCACTCCATTCTACTATGGGTTATGAGGTGTTAATAATTCTCATTGAATGCCTTTTGATGCACACAAGTTCTTGAATTCATTCGACACATATTTTCCACTGTTATTGCAACTGAGAGCTTTAACTTTCCTGTTAGTATCTTTCTCGGCAAGTGCTTTAAATTCACAAAATTTAGAGAACATCTGATCTTTCTTCAGCATGAACAAAATCCAACACTTATGAGAAAAATCATCAACAAATATTACATAATACCTTTTCTTTCCCATGGATGTTGTTGAGAATGGTCCACACACATATGAGTGAACTATATCAAGGATTGCTTGCCCTAGACTATCTTAATCATGAAAGGAAGCTTTGGTGTACTTCCCCAATGTAAACCCTTTGCATGTGTGTCTTTTCTCTAGTGCACCCTCGGGAAGTCCTATAGAAATTTGTTGCATGATCTCCAAATCTCCATGGTTTAAGTGACCCAATCTTCTATGCCACAACTCACTGATGTCTTGGCTCTCCACCTTCTCTTCTTTTGTGCTCAAAGCATTGTAGTCTTCTACATCTAATTTGTATAGGTTCTTCACATGAACCCCAATCTGCTTCACCTGTCCTAAGGCTATGTGATGATGGAAATCCTTTCCCTTACTAAATATAACACCGTACCCATGGTCCTCCAACATGAAAATTGAAACAAAATTCTTCTTGAAACCCGAAACATACATGAAATCTTTTAATGTGAAAGGAGAACTAGAATCCCTCTGAAAGGTAACAATATTGATGTCATTTGTGCTATACCTCCCATCTTGATGTGCATCTGGAGGTCCTTCTCCTCCAAGTCACTAAGGAACTCTTTGTTTCTCATCATATGGAATGATGCTCCACTATCCATGTACCACACACTACCCATCACCGATGTTACCATGCAAGCGATGAGGGTGAAATCTAGCTCAAATTTTGAAGCAAGAGCTTCACATGTCGCTCCTCCTAAGGGCTTCTTACCGGTCTTCTTGTGCAGACACTTTGTGGCATAGTGTCCTAGCTCATGACGATGGAAACATTTAATATTTGAAATGTCATTTTTCTTACTTCCTTAATTGGAATCTTATTTGAAATGGGATGACTTGACCTTCCCTTTCTTTGCCTTTCTAGCTAAGTCAAAATTCTCCTCATCATCATGCTTGGATGAGGATCCATATTTGGAGTTCTGTTGAATCTCTTCTTGCACCAAGTCATGCCACAATCACTCCCACTCTAGTGGCTTATCCCTCCCATTAGCTAAGTCCCAATAGTTGTGCCATCTCTTGGGAAGCCTAGAAGTCCTAGGCTCACTAGATCTTCTTAAGAAACCATAACACCGACACTTCCAAGCTCATCCTGACATTGGGTGAACTTGTTCAAGTACTTCAGTATTGAGTTGCCCTTCTCCATCTTGATCTTTCTAAGCTTTTCCTTTAGTGCCAGCTTCCTGTGGGCACTATTGTTTTGAAATAGGTATGTCAAGTCCTACCACATTGCAAGTAAAGTTTCCTTACCGTGGAGGTTCAACACAATATGATCTCAAACTCCTTCTAGGATAATCCTTCTCACCTTTTCCACACACTTGCTCCACTCTGCCAAAACCTAAGTACTAGTTGGCTTAGGAATATCTTTGTCTATGAACTTCTTAAGCTTGTTGTCTTCCAAAATTGCCTCCATAAATACTTCCCATAAATACTTTAAGTGAAGTTACCCCACTCCTCTGGCAGTGCATTTAATACAACTATAGCTATTTCACTATCAGATTTGAGTTCTCCTAGATCTTGTAGTCGATCCCAGATCTCAAATATCCTCACAAAGTATAAGGTTATTCCATCTTCCTTAGACATCTTCAGTTTGTAGAGTTCTTTCCTTAATGACATGACTTCTCCAGCGGTGCTTATGGAACACAACTCTACCAGTTTGTCATAGATTTCTTTTGAAGTTTCAAGTTTAGATACATATGAGATGAGGGGATCCTTGATGGATTCTATGAGAATCCTTTGAGCCCTAACTTCCCCTTTCATATACTTGGCAAGAGCTTGAGCATCTTCCTCTCCTGGTTTAGTGGTATATCCTTTGACATGTTCCATCACCACATTTTCAATGAGATTTATATCTATTCTTTTCTTCCATGCAAGATAGTTTGAAGCACCAACCAATGTTGCTTTCCTTGCATTGACACATTTTGAAAAATATACTTACTTGATAGAATTCTCCTTCTTCTTGTTGCTTCCTTGATGTTGATGATGATATAGAGGATAAAAAACTTGCTTTTGATGAAGATAGTTTTCTTCAATAATGATCCTTGATCCAAAAGAGAGGGAGATCCCTTGAATCTTTTGATGATGATGATTTCTTCAATGGTAGGGGTATTTCTTGAGAGAGATCGCCTTAGAGTCTTGATGAAAACGCCTCTAGCTTCCTTTGGATGAACAGATTTCAAAGCACTTCAACTTGATTTGTAGATCCTTTCAACTTGAGTAGATGTAGGGTTTTGTCCCTCTCTTCTTTGATGATGGTCCTAATACTTCTTTGTAGACTTCTTCAAGATGATCTTCGCTTTGATGCCTTTCTTGTGATTTGATCATTGAGTGTCCCTTGATAAGATGCCCTTCCTTGACTTAGTCACCTTAGTTTTGATACCATGTTGAGATGAATGGCTAGGTGAACATTCTTTGGATGATAACAGATATCTTAATCACTAAGAAGGATAAAAAAAAGATGCAAACCTTTTACCACTTAAAATATTAAGGATTGAGATGGAACTATTTTAGTTTAAAAGAAATAAAAATTTGACTTTTCTTTCTTCTTTTTCCTCTAACATTGTAGATTGGGCGTTGGATTTTTTGTCATTTTATTTTATTACCCTTACATAGGTGATGTGACACATACTCAAGATCCCTTGCACCTTTGGCTATAGAGTACACCTCACTTCTCTCAAGGAAAATAGAAAAAATAAAATATCCCAAACCAATATGGAAATAAATTTTTAGAAAAATATTGTTTTTAATTTGATGAGATGAATGGATTCACAACTAAGTACTACAATCTAAATTTTTTTCCACTATCTCAAACAATGACATAGTTGCAGAACCTAAAATCATTTGGGAAAAAACATCTCTTAACAAAGAAGAGCTCCAATTAAATAAGAAAGGAACATGCTCTCACAAAATGGTTGACTATAGAGAAATTGAACATATTTTACCATGCAAAGACTAGACATTTTGATCGAAAGACCCACCCTCGAAACCTCACCCCATGCCCCATACTCTTTCTTCGTGAAATTTTAACCTTTTACATTGAGATATTTCCATTTGTAAAACTATCATTTTTAAAATCGCTATCAATGTTTAGGAGTCTAAAAATATATTGGAAATTTCAACTCTAAAATTCTAGGAAACATGAAAAATTGACTTTCCAACATATATCCTACAATATGGAATTAACTACGTGCTGTGATTTTTAGAAAATAGCTAAGTACAACAATAATTATAGATCTAACATATCTAGCAAAGAAATGTAATAAAAGGCATTGACTCAAGATCTCAAGTAACATTCAAAAATAAATAAAACACATATTTCTTACATGTAGAAATGGCCATCCTTTCAATGAGAACAAGGCTAGGCTTGCTAGCAGTGATGAACAATGCTTATTTAATAATGTGAGGAATATAATCCATGTATAGTACAAGTTAATTGTGCTTGGTAATGGACATTGTAATCATACATCAACTGGCACACACAGAGAATTACCCTTCCCTACTTGATCTAGGATGGCTACCATTTTCAATTTGACACAAATATGAAGACAATTAATATATTTCTCAAATAACCTTATCCTAGATGAAATTCGTCTTGCTAAATCAAATTATATATTTTGAATTCACTTTTATAAACCTGAGTGGATTCAAGTATCTAGACATCACTTCTTCCACTCCATTCAAAAGAAATATTGATCCATTTAAATTAATATTTGATATGTATTATGAATCAAACTATGCTAATTTATCGAGTGTTCTATGCTTCAATGGTTTGAAGGAACATTATTAATTTGGAAATATCGATAAAAAATAATCCACAACAACAGACCTCTCAATCCATATTTGTGATTCTTTTACTGTATTCAATATTTCTTTGACTTATCTTCCCATATTTCCCTTTTTTTCATGTTTTCTACCCTCAAGAAAAGGAAAAAATCATAATTTTATTCCATTGTAAGATGAGACAAAATTACATTCTTCATATACACATCTATATGTGTATTCACAAATATCTAAATGATTTAAAAAATTTGTAGCATGGTCCAAAGAAAAGAAAAGGATGATTTTCCAATAGGATTTTACATCCACCAGATTTTCAAAAAACAAAAAAACTCTCAAAATTTTGACATATTACTTCAAAAAATTGATTCCAAAAAGGGACGAAAAATTATTTTCTAGGCATTTGTAAACATAGACATGTAGAAAAGTATGAATTTTGAAGTGAGAATTTGCTAGTTTATTCCCTTCTATGAAGGGTATGTGGTAGTACGCATATGAGGTGTCATCCTAAAACTCCATAAACTGTGAACTATCCTACTCAATATTTAATCCATCCTTTGAGAGTACATTTTCCTATGAGTTTCTTTCCCTGTAGATATGAGAACATGCAAATATTTCAAAAAAAATTGTTAGTCTCAATAATTCCTGCAAATTTGGAATAATTAATATATTCCCACACTGTCATGTTTCATTGGTCCAATTTATCACTAACATTATATCACCAAAAACTTGAATATGTGCATGTCCTTTTTATTTAGCAAAAACTACCAAATTTTTGCATGCCAAGGGTTCTGCTCTATTATTTTTTCCTCTGCGAAAACCAATTTTTACTTGGAATAAATGATTCCTGGAAAGCTATAGGATAAAACCATCCCCACGTTTTTTCTTATCCTCTTGTGATGCCCCATCAAAATATGCCCATGGTTTTTTCATGTTGAGTTCTTCTGAAATGATTCAATGAAGTGGGAGGGGAGTTTTTGGATTGTGGAAAGTGTGACAAGAGAGAAACACATTTTGCTGCCAAGAAAATAGGAATGGAGGATATGTCCTAAAAAAATTGACTTGTTCCTAGGAAAATAGACCCCCCAAATAATGGTTTAAGGCAAAGATTTGAATTATTTAGTATTTGGGGATGAGAACTATCTTTGCCAAGAATCATCTATTGAATTACCTTCCCATGTAACATTTTTTCTTGTTCCACTCTTGTTTAGTAAATGAGAAATTTATGAAGAGGCGTGTGGAAAATTCCTTACTCATTTACATAGAGCACACCAACCTAGACCGATATTGTATATTTTCTACATAACATCCTAGGTGGGTGCTTTATTCCCCAAAATGAACCACATAAAAAGCCTTCCTTTTGTTGTACACTTGGATCTTCAAATTGAATTCCACCACCATTTTTGTTTGTCTAGAATTCTAACCCTATTCAATTGAATGCACCCTAGTTTTGGAGTGTGAACACCAAAAGAAGAAGGGGTCCAGCCTAAATCATCCTCCCTATTTGATAACCTGAGGTGTCCTTCTCGAAGATTCTCCAAGCATGCATTCCAAACTTCTTTGAAATATGCTTCTAAGCCTATATTAACAACATTCTTCCATCTCGATGACCATAAAAAGGTAGTTGTGGACTTGTCCAAATGAAAAAGCTTAGAGACCCCACTATCTCAGTGAAAATCAATAAAAGGTTGTGGGAGTTTTCTTTCCCTGCTACCAAGCCAAGGGTCAAAACTAATTCACATGTTTTGAGCATTTCCTACCCACTAAGAAATACCCAAACTAATGAGGTCAAAGGAGTTCAATCTCTCTCACCAAATATTGATATGTTTGACCTGGACTTACCCTTCTTTATAATCTAGTCCTCAAGAGAGCATGGGGTTATGAATTTCTAATAAATTACCAAGGTCTAGAGAATTTGTGTAGAAATAACCCTCCAACTACGTTTTACTACCAATAATTTGTAAAACAAAGAAACAAATCAACCCCTAGCCACCAAGAAACTTGGGGGCAACAATGTGTTCCCATCTTATCCATGGAAGAACATAATTCTCTTGGTGGGATTCCCAAAAGAATTTGAAATAGATTCATCTCATCTTTTCCAAGATGCATTTTGGAATCCAAGCTAATGACATTTAGTAGACTGGAATTTCTTCAAACACATAATTTAACAAGTACCATTCTTCTTGCCCTAGATAACCATTGATGACTCTAGATTTTTAATATTTTTTTCCAATTTCACTACTAAAAAATTCCAGTCCTCCTTGTTGTAGTCGTTTGCTTTTAAATAGAAGCATAGATACTTCAGCCCCTCATCAAGAGATTGTATTTTGAAAGGAAATAGATTGATGATGTACTATAATTCTCTTTCCTCTAGATTGTGAAGTGTGATAGTAGATTTCCTATCATTGATTAAAATTCTAGCAGTTTTCCCAAAAAGAGATAATATGTCAAGAAGATTAGTTACATCTCTACTAAAACCATTACAAAAAATAAGTACATCATCTACAGAAAGCAAGTTGGTGATGGATAAAGCCTGGGAAATTAAGGTACATGAAACTCACCTCTTCATTTCACATCTATCAGCATTCTACTTAGACCTTCAACCACAAGTAAGAAAAGCGGACAGGATAACATACACCCTTGTCACAGACCCCTTTAGGCATGAAAAAGGGAGAATAAGAATCATTTATTAGGACTACATGTAGGAAGCTCATTATCCATATTATGGCAACCAGACAGAAGCCTATGTGAGTTAGTAATAATATTTTATTTTCATATGCTCTTTGAGAGAATGTGCTTTGGTCTCTTGGCTATCACTTTGCCTATGACCTTATAAATGTTATTACATAAGGAAATAGACTGAAAGTTTTCAAAGGATATAGGTAATATTTCCACTTTTGGGATGAGAGAACTAAATATAGAATTAAAGGTTGTAATAATCTGACCCTCTCTTCTTGATTCTTCAATGACTATTAGTAAATCATTACCTACAGTGTATAAAATTTCCATGAAAAATTCCACTAACCAACTGTCATGAATTTGAGTTTTTTCCTTCTGAAGTGATTGTAGAATTTCCTTTAATTCATCCTTAGTGATCTCTTCCTTGAAATTCCTATTATATTCCTCCTTAACAAAACTATGGAAATATTGAGCTACATGGATGATTTCTATGATAAAGACCCCTTTAGCTACTTTAAAAAATCCATAAAAATTCTTCTTCCCTAATTTTGTCTGATCTCTAAAACCTGTGAATTATCTTCCATCCCCATTAACTATATTCCAAATGGTATTACACAACTTACATCCCTTTCCATATGCCTAGAAAAAATTGTATTTGTATCCCCACATTTCAACCATATGGCCCTACTTTTAAGTCTCAATGCAACTTCTTTTGCTTCTAGGATGGATCTTCATTTTTATTCCAGTTGAATTGGAGTCTCAACATCTACAAAACCTCCCCCCCCCCCCCCGCATTGTTTGAGAGAGAACCTGCATGTCCCTTTACACCTCTAGGGCTCTTGATCCTCATTTAGTCTCTTCTTGTGGGCCCAATCCTTTAAGAGAGATTTTATATTCTTTATATTAGTCTTAAACTACCTAGTAGCAGAAGATTTCTCCAAAGGATCAAAAGCTTTCCAATGTTGTTTTACAAGGGAGGTAAAATACTCCTCTTTTAACCATGATGCATTCATTTTGAAAGGACTTTTAGGTTTATCATTGGGTCCTCTGACTTCCAAGAGGATTATGGAATGGCTATACTCCCCTCCATTTTCTACCAAATGTCTAATTATATTAAAAAGATCAAGTAGAGCCTCAGAGATTTAAAAACAAAAAAAATCAAGTCCTTTCACAATATGCTCATCACTAGCTCGTCGGTTTCGCTAGGTCATTCTTAGCTTTATAAGTTCAATATCATCAAGATTGGTGTTGAAAAGATTTTTAATAAAAAAATCTACTAAGGGTCCTGGTCTATCTCTTGGTACCCAAACCTTTGAGGCCCCTAGTGAAAAATTAAGGTCTCCACCTATAGTTAGTGAATCTAAATTCACAAATGACTTGGTAAATAAATTTTCCTAGAAATCTAATCTATTAAAGTATGGTCCATATAGATTGATGAGCATTAACGAGGTTCCTAGATCTTCAAAAAAAAAATCCTCTATACATTGATTAGATTCAAAACTCCATATATTTGTAGCTTTGATCTTTTGAGGATGTTAATCGACCATTAAGCCTCTAGATCTTCCCCTCACATCCAATCCAGTAAAATTCCACCCACTAAGTAAGGATTCTAGAATATTTCAAATAGAGGTCCCATATCTCAAAGTTTCTTGAACGATAATGAGGTTGGGCTTATTTAAATATACAAGTCTTCTGAATGCGTGTTTTCTTTAGGGACATGATAAACCCCTATAGTTAAAATAAGAGAATTTCATTAGAAAGCTTCTCCTTGTGCAATCATATCTCTAAGCATCTAATTGATTGATTATTGTTTCCCTACTGCAAGATTCTCCCTAGAATTTTATTTTTCTCTTAATAAATGAGATTTCCTAGCCCTTCTTCTACCCCTATGTGACAAAATGGACAGGTTTCCCAAACCCCCCACAATCCCTTCCAAATTTGGAAATATCACTTGGGAGTAGATGATGTACATAATATATTCATCCAATTCATACTTAAAATAGCTTTTAGAAACATAGACCATTGGAGATGAAAAAAGGTTATTGGAGTTGGAACATGGGTAGGTAACTATAAAACGATGAGGCAGAGGAACTACATAATAGGGATATGTCAAAGAAGAATCAATTTTTAATGAACCTCCAATTTTCCAATTCTTTATTACAGGGAGATCCACAATGGAAACAAGAAATGAAGAACAAGGTATAGAAAAACGTGAAACCTTCCATGGATGATGAATTCAAGCTTCCTCCCTCCACCTCTATAGATTCCATTTCTTGTGATGGATGTGCTAACTATTGCACATATGGAACATATTATTCCCTTTCTTGTAGATTATGTTTGGGAACTTCCTTATGACGATAATATTCACATGAGCTCAGTGCGTTTGAATTGGGAAGGTTAGTATTGACCACCCCGGAAGCCAAAAAAGCCTTCTTCAAAGGTAGTTCACATTCTTTGACTAGATTTCCATACTTGTGACATATCCTACAATGGAACAAGATCCTTCATAATCCAAAGTCTGCCATCTCTCCTCCCTAACCCCAAAATCCATTCTTTCAGTCAGGCCTTTTGGAAGATCTATATTCACTAGCACCCTCTATTTGTCTCCAGACTATTCATGGGACATATAATGGTCTATGTATGTACTTGGGGTATTTATAAGATCTTTGAAAATTCTTGTATCCTAATAATTTGAAGGTAGGCTAGGAAAATGAACCCTTACAAGGAATAAATCCATTCTCTCCCTACTGACGTTGAAAAGAGGAGACCAAATCTTGAATAATACCAAGGTGTAATCTATAAGTCATACCTTATGTGATACCCATAGTGCTTCAGAGTGATCCTAGAAGTTGAGTTGTATCCACCCTTTTGCCAACATTGAGATTTATGAAGGAAATTCTAACTAGGTATTTAGGTTTTTTTCCCACGTGTGAATTTTGCAAATGTTAAATTTCCTTCCTCGAGCTCAACCCTTAGGGATTTTTCTTCCATAACGACAACATTCTCCATCACTACGTCTCCACCTAGAACCAACTTAAGCTTCATAATTTTTTATTTCTTATTCAAGCACCTACTCTTCCTCTATTTCTAACCATTTAATTTTTCTTCTGAGAAATTTTTGATACCTACAATGCCATGTCTCTCTCCTTCCCAAACACTTTGTCTCCACTTCCGCCTGAAATTTGTCCCTTTATTTCCACCCACATCCAATACTTCATTTATAAAACTACTTTTGATTGGTTGAAAAACACCATGCAGCAGGAGACCAATTTGTAAGACCTAAGCAAGGTCTAGGAAAATAGAGAAACCCTAAGGGAGAAAAAACTCTGAAAAGTATAAAGACACTATGGAAGTATATCCCCCTGTAACCTAGAGAAAATATGATCGACATGGTATGTTATGAAAGAAATTGGAGCCACCTGTATAAAGCTTGTAAAACATGGAAAAGAGGGCTAGAAAAAAACCCATGAATCTTATGGACATCTAATCTTAAGCCTTTGCATTAGGAATTAGACATTGAGCTCCACCTAGAAAAGGAATGTCCTTAGGGTAACAATTGTGAAAACAAAGTGGAACCCTTGAGATCCACATAGCTGCACCTATCTTTTTTTTCCGGAAATTCTGGGGTGGATACCCTAATAGACCCATCACCTAATACCTTCAGCTTTTTGTCAACTATTTCATCATCCTCCACGGTTCCTAATCAAGTCAAGTCAGTTGTGGACCCGAGTTGACACACCCAAGAAGCCTCCTCAAAAAGTTCAGCTGATAAATTTTGCACCACCAAATAGTTTCTAACCCCTTAGGAAATCTACCACCCAAATCAAAGAGCCAACAAAAAACTATGCATGACTCATCCCCACCCTATACAGGGTCAGGGGTAGGGTTTGACTCCCATTATCGACTCATTCCATCATTGTTAGGTCCCTATAATATTAGTGATTCCCCATTGGTATTGTAGCCCTTATTGTTATTATTGTGCCCCTATTATCCCCATATTGTTATTAGTGTGCCCCATAGAAACCCACTATTGTTATTGTTGTGCCCTTATGTTATTACTATTTTGTCGACTTGATTATATTGTGACCCCTTAGATTCCTATATATAGAAGGGAGGTTTAGTCATTTGTATCATCCAAAAATTGTTCATTTGTGTAATGTAAAGAAGGTTTCCCCCTCGAAGAGGCTGAATTCTAAGGCATTGATCTATCTTTTCTCTATTTTTGTGAGCTAGTTTCATAACATTTGGTATCAGAGCTTTGGATTCTAGGGTTTCATTACTCCAAACAGGTCATCATGGCATTTTAACTATAATCTTTTTTTTGCAACATTTTAGAAGCTAAAAAAAAAATCCCATTTGATTTGAAAATCGTTCTGAACTTCGATACCAAATTTCAGAGCTTGTATCACTCTAATTTCAAAGATATGATATGAGGAAGTTAGGGCTTTTGCAGACTCCTAAATTACATTCCAAACATGTGACCAGGTGAAAATCATCATAACTTTTTTCTGAGCATCAGATTGAAATTTTGTAAGAATTTTGAGAAAGAGGACGGCCTTTAGTTTTCTATATATCAGTTTCATATACTAAGGTCAAAACAGTGACACGTGGCACTTGGTACAAGTTCACTCTACGGAACTAGTCTATAATCAGGTCACTGTGGGATATTTGGCATAAATCTTCCTTGGAGAATCCAATGTTGATCAGAATTGTGAGTTTAGAAAGATAACTCAAAGGGCTACTACAGGATGAAATTTCAGATATTCAAGATCCGCAGTTTAAGAGATACAATAGATTCAATATCGAGCTCTTACAAAGTGAAAAAAAAAAGGTGTGTAGTTTTTTTTTAATTTTTCATAAGATCGGTTTGAAAAATTAGTTTGAAGGAATTCAAAGGGAATAGTGAAGAATTATTAGCATTAATTGATGGCCCGAAGAAAGAAAAAGGAAACACCTAGTAAGCAACCTGGAAGCTCTAGCATGACTCGTGAAGAAAAGGAAGAAATGCAACATGATATATCAAAATTACAAGATCAAGTACAACAAATTTCACACTCAAAAAAGGTAATTGAAACCAAGATGGATGTCTTGGAAGCTAAGATGGATGGCATGGAAACTAAGTTGAATGGCATGGATGCTAAGATGAATGGCATGGACTCTAACATGGAAGAATTGAAGATAAATTTGAATAGGTTTCTATAAGAAATGGTTACTAATGGTGAAAGGGTAGTAAAGGAAACTCATGATGAGAACAAAAGAAATGTTAATCATGATTTCATAGACTCTAATGTTGGATTGAAGACCCACCATGTTGCAAAAATTGATATGAGGAAGTTTGATGGTAAGGATCCTGGAACATGGATACTACAGATGGAGAAATTTTTCGATCTCCATAATGTGCAAAACACACAAAAGGTACATATTACAACTTTATATTTGGAAACAAATCAGTTTGTATGGTATTGATGGCTTTGCTCTTGTAAACAAATTGTCACTTGGGCAATTTTTATGGAATAAATGATAGCACATTATGAGGATACAAAAAGCAACACCTTTTTTAGCCAACTGATAGATCTCAAACAAAAGGGTTTAATGATGGAGCACATTGAGGACTTCCAAAAATTGAACATAAGGGTAAAAGATATTCCAGAGGAGCATAGGATTGATGTGTTCATGGGGAATTTAAAGGATAATTTCCAACATGAGGTTCACCTTTGGGAACCTGATTCATTGGAGAAAGCATTCAGGTTAGCAAGAAAAATGGAAAGGAAAATTATGGCAACCAGGAAGCTTTCCACTCACAACTATAAAGATGGAAGTGTTGTTGCCCCTATCCTTCCACAACCTACAAGGTTGAAACCACAACAATTGGAAGAAAAAAGAGCAAAAGGGCTTTGTTACAGTTGTGATAGGAAATACACTAAAGG
>APFE030511214.1:179827-193482 GCA_000404065.3 Pinus taeda
ATAAGTGTGCTGAGAAGAAATTATTCTACATAGATTGTGAAGAGGAGGAAGAAAAGGAACAAGAAATGTCAAAAGAAGAGGATATACTCTAGGAACAAACCCTATATAAAGAAGAAATGAATCCGACCATGTCTTCTAATGCATTGGTTGGTATTACTACTCCTCAAACTATCAAAATAGAAGGACATATCAAGAATAAAAAGGTAATAGTGTTGATTGATTTGGGAAGTACCCATAATTTTATTCATTGTAAGGTAGCCAAGGAATTGAATTGCTTCCTATATGTAGCACCAGAGTGTCAAGTGATGGTTTCAAGTGGAGGGACCATAAATTTCTCTGGAAAGTGCCATAATATCAAGCTATGCATGGGAGAATATTTATTGACTAGCCCAATGCTTTCCATTCCAATGGGTGGTGTTGATGTTGTACTAGGAGTCCAATGGCTACAATCCTTGGGTACAATAACTTTTAATTTTCAAGAAATTTTCATCAAATTTTATGCGGAAGGGAAGGAAGTTAAATTAAGGGGTATTTCAGGGAAACCAGTAAATATAATCAGCTCTAACGGTATGACAAAGCTTCTGAAAAAGGAACAAAGAGGTGTAATTGCACAATTATGTTCATTAGATGTTTCCACATCAGAATCATCTATTTCTCCAGATCTCCAAAAAGTCTTGGACAATCATTCCAAGGTATTTGAGACTCCCAAAGGTCTCCCACCTATTTGTGATCATGATCATGCTATTCATTTGATTCCAGGAAGTGTTTCTTCAAACATTAGGCTGTATAGATATCCCTATGCCCAAAAGAGTGAAATTGAACATATGGTTGCAGAAATGCTAGAGGCTGGTATAATTCAACCGAGTAAAAGTTATTTCTCTGCTCCAGTAGTATTGGTGCACAAGAAGGATGGATCATGGTGCATGTGTACGGATTATAGGGAGCTCAACAAGCTCACTATTAAAGATAAGTTTCCCATTCCTGTCATTGATGAATTACTGGATGAATTGCATGGATCAATTTACTTCACCAAGTTGGATCTTCATTCAGTATATCATCAAATCAAAATGAAGACTGAAGACATTCTGAAAACAACATTTAGAACTCATGAGGGTCATTATGAATTTTTGGTCATGCCTTTTGGCCTTACCAATGCACCTTCTACATTTCAAGGCTTGAAATTCCATTTTCAAACCTTTCCTTATAAAATTTGTGTTAGTATTTTTTGATGATATACTAATCTACAACAAGTCTTGGAAGGATCATGTTCAACATGTTGACAGGGTGCTCAAACTATTAGAGGAGAAACAATACATGCAAAAAGCTCCAAATGTTTCTTTGGACTACAAGAGGTGGAATATCTGGGTCATATTGTATCTCAAGAAGGTGTTAAGGTAAACCCTATCAAAATTAAAGCCATTAAGGAATGGAAAACCCCCACATCCATAAAGCATTTGCGAGGATTTCTCTGGTTGATGGGGTATTTTCGCAAGTTTGTTAATAATTATGGGAGAATAGCAACACCTGTAACAACATTATTGAAGAAATGTGCATTTTCATGGACTCCAGAAGCAACAAAGGCCTTCGAACATCTTAAAGAGGCAATGTGCCAAGCACAGGTCTTAGCTATGTCGGACTTCACAAAAACCTTTATTGTGGAATGTGATGCTTCAGGAAATGGAATTGGTGCTATTTTAATGCAATATGAAAGACCCACTGCTTTCGAAAATCATCCAATCAAAGGAAAGTATTTACACAAAGCTATTTATGAGAAGGAAATGTTCGCAATACTGCATGCACTTAAGAAATGGCGAGCCTACCTAATGGGAAGACACTTCAAGGTAAAAATGGATCATGATAGTCTTAAATACTTTTTAGAACAAATATTATCCTTTGAAGAGCAACAAAAATGGGTCACAAAGATGTTGGGTTATGACTTTGAAATCATCTACAAAAAAGGGAAGAAAAATGTTGTCGAAGATTGTTTTCGGGAAAACTAGTGTCTATTCAAATCTGCTAGTCCCACTAAGACGGGTAGATATCTTAGAAACAAGAAATTTAAAGTAACTTTCGTTTTCCTTTATGGGAGATAGATAAGAGAGAAGAAGAGAGCACCAACCTTAGTCTTTCGCTTGGCTCCTTGCTTGTTTCTTCTCTCCTTTGATAGAGCTTGCCACTCCTTTCTCACTTGTCTCGCTTCAAAGAACACCTGTAGAGGTAAAGCAACAAGAAACCATCAAAGCATAGAGATCTATGATACCATAAACAATGTAGAATCAAAAGTACATTAACCATACAAATGCATACACAAATACAAGTTCAGAAATACGCAAGTATATGGAGGAAAACTCAAATAAATTTATTGACAAAAGTAGAAGAGAGGATTACAACCAAGCTATCTGATCCAGCACCATCCTCCCAGCATGAAAGCCCTCTTCACCTCATGAAAAGCTATATCACCCAACAATACAATGTTTCATAGAGAAACCAATAGCACTTCCTTACAAAATACAAAATTCCAGCCCCCCTGGATCTCTAGGATAAGGGATCCATATATAGATATTTGCAAGGGGGTGAGTCAGCTTTTGTGTTTTTTATTAGTGTCATTTCACTAATAGTTCTTGGTTCCACTTGGAGATTTCATGATCTCTTACTCATCCTTGGGCGAATTCAGAGAGGCAAGTGTCATATGCACAGTTTCTAGAAGATTCTTTGGGTTTCTACTTAGCTAACTGCCTCTGCCATATGTCTACTCTCACCCATCACACCCTACAAAAGGCCTTTTTAGTATGCATCACACCCCCCGTGTGTAATAGGTGAGATGCATCACACCTTGGCCAAAAAGAAGTCTGTATGGGTCAGTTTTGACCAGTTCTGAGTAGTTTTTCAGGTGGAACTTCTGGGAAATGATGTAATCAGCTGAAATTGATCCTTTAGGGTATGAAACAACACTTTTAGGGGTTTAAGAGACCTTGGTTTATCGACATATATGATTGGGGCTAAAATTCCCAAATATGTCTATAACAGTTGCCCCCTAAAGCACGAGGTCGTAAATCTTCTGATGTTGGGTGAAATGCTTTATCATGAGGATCTGAGGTTTTTCAAACTGGAAGGTGACCTATAATAAGATACAATACAATACATTATCTTCATAATATTTTCATGATCTAGCTGAGGTGGGCATTCCCATGCTCAACTTTATAAATTCATGTTCATGTACATAGGATAGACAATTGTCTACTGTTGCAGACTGGTGATTCTTGTAGAGCCATCATCCCTTAGCTTGGATGATCATTTGTGTAGCTATGGAGTGCATTTGATGTCTTTATTTTCCTGAATATATCGCAGCCTGGATGGATGAAACTAGATCTGAGGTCTTCAAACTCGTTCAATCTTCGACCGATGTACAAGTTGATCCATGTGAAAAGATGTTCTGAAGTCGAACATGGAAAGACATCACCTGATTACCAACCAATGATGTAAGATGTTAACAGGCGCGAGAGGAATCACCGATAACGATAATGAACCTCAAGGTACTGCAGTACACTTCATGTGGTGTGAATATGTGAGTCAATGTTGAACAACACACAAAATATTTCGATCGAAGGCCATTGATGTAAACCTGTCGCTAGAAGTGAGAAACTTTCCATTGAGGAATGCAAGCTTCAAAGTACTGAAAGGGTTGTTCCTAAGTCAACTTCTTGGATAATGAGATGATGTCGACAAGAAGTGACTCGTAGTAGGAGGGCCTTAATGAATCCCACATCTACACCACAAAATGAAGCAAATGATTTTGTGAAGGTGAAAACGATATGATGATACAAGGTTCAAGAATGGCAGTCATGAAAAATGGAGGGTGAAGGTATTGCAGTGGATGAGGTGTTAGCTGGGTTGGTGAATTCTCTGAGCGACTTCTCTTGAACATATCAGCGATACTATGATGGATCGGTAGCATTAACCCCATGATGGTATGGAGGACCAATGGTGATGGTGAACGGAATAACCCAACTCGACTCAATCATGGTGATGGAGCGAAAGTGTCATGTTCAAGAGCAACCTGCTACCAATGAAGTTCTTAAAGTTTTCTTCCCTTTTTTCCCCAATCATTGCTGATCAGTACCTCTTTATTTTTGTCAAGCTTGAGGAGGATAACATATGCTTGTTTTATAATTTTCGCTTTGGGCAAACTTGTCGCTATGTTTTAGCGAGCCTAGCGACATTGAAACTCGCTCTTGTCCGAATGGACAAGTTTTTCGTTGTTGTTTTAATGAGTTTAACGATAAAGATAACTTGGTCCTTTTCATGTTTAGAAAGTTTGAAAAGGGACAAAAAGGAAACTCCAGTAGTCCTTTTTCATAGCATAATCCCTTAAGTCCGAAAAAGTATAAAATAATACGAAAGGGATGACTTTTCGATAGTTTTAGCGAGCCAAAAAAGATTTATTTTAACAAGCTGGAAATGCCAGTAGCTCGGCAATCTTTTCATATTTTACGAGTCATAAAAGAGCTTAAAAGAGACTCGTTTTTTAGGAATGAGTGGTGTTTTCGGGTACCAACTGGTTCCAGGTAAGTTTGGAACTTCTCAAACATGGAGGTGTAAAGAGGGTGGCTAACAGAATCACTCATCACGACTGTTCCTCAAAAGGGTAAACAATCAAGTGGAGGCGTATGATTGGCTAAAAGAGTGGTGGTGATGGTAAGAACATGACCAAGGCTCAAAAGGCTGATAGCAATGCAACCACAAAGGTTATTTACTGAAAGGTGGGATTATTTTTTAATGAGCTTGAACCTTGTGCCAACATGTGCTCAGTGGCGGGTTTATTTTTTAATGAGCTTGAAACTTGTGCCAACATGTGCTCAGTGCTAGGTTTATTTTTTAAAGAGCTTGAACTTTGCAGAAACATTACTCACTGCTTAGTTTATTTTTTAACGAGCTTGAACTTTGCAGAAACATTGCTCACTGATAATAGTCAGAGATGTTCAATTCATCGTTAACGCTATATTCTTTTGACGGCCACACCACTTGTTCAATTACTCCACCAAATTGATCAAAAATGTAAATACGTGCTTGAAAAATGAGTTAAAAACTAACATCTTACTTGAATGATGTGAATAGTAACATAAAAGTTGTTTTACCTCTCATTTTTACCATTTCATTCAAATTTGGGGTTGTTGGAGCTGGAGAGGTATTTTCCCCCTCAAATTTTGCCAGCTGATTTCAAGAGATCCGGTGGACTATTCTTGACGTTTTCAAGATCAGGTAGAAGCTAACCCTGAGCTCTTCAATTGCATTCCTTCCTTTTCTGATTCTGAGCAACTTTTCATGTTCTTCTGGGCCTCAAGGGTTTGAACAATTCATTCTTTCCCCATCGCACCTAGTATGCATTGAAAATTGCAATGCATACTAAGCTAGCCATTGGCCAATCAGTATGCATCCCACCCTATACACAGCTAGGGTGCAATGGGCGCAAGAGGGAAAGTTTATGCAGTGTTTTCTCATGAAATTTTTGCATGTTTTTGCCCAAATCAGGATCCTAATTCATCTTTTGTTTGTGTTTCAGAGATTCATCAAATCAAGATGGTCATTACATGGTGTGAACACAAGCATGAAGAAGAGGATATGATTGCCTTACATGATCTGGGTACAGTTACTGCATTGCGAAACTGTCGCTTGCTCAAATTCTTCCACATATCCAGCATGAGGCAACAAATCAATTTGTTGCAATATCTTCTCGATGCATGGGATCCGACCAACCAGGTGTTCCAGATTAGAGGAAAATCCATTCCTTTGACAGTTGAGGATATCTACTTCTTAACCGGGTTATCGAGGCGTGGTACCCCTCTCTCACTATCAAGATCCACCCGTGGGGGTGAACCCATGAGGGATTATATTCGCCAGTTCTGTAGAGATGGATCTTAGCCGAGCAAGGATGGCAAGATTAGTATTCGAGATGTCACTGACCAGTCCTTAGGGACTATTTTATTCATCTTTAATAGATTGGCTACTAGTGCAGCGCTTCATTTGGCTAATAGATCGTATATGCAGTATACTTTAGAATGCCTGGAACCAAAGGTATTCAACTGGTGTGAGGCAGTGCTTCCAGTTATAAAAGAATGGCTTTCCAAGGTGAAGAATGGAAGATCCAAGAACTTCGGTTATGGTTCCATTCTGATTGCTTTCGCCTTGGAGAGGATCCCACTGATGCAGCCACAATACATTTCAATAGGATTTCCAGCACTAAGGGAACCAAGGATGCAGAGATGGGTTGACCTCATGGCCAGACATGTTATCCAGTCACAGATTTCATTCTCTAATGCCTTCTTTGAGTCGTTCAACCATCAGGATATGGTCTTTGCCGAGTATCCATACGTTGGGATGGATTTCTGGGGTGACCCAGATTTGGTGCTACCGGCTGGCGAGCAGTGGAGTGTCATGGGTAAAATAATCTGACCATATCTTTGTTTATTGCTTTTATAATGTTCTTGTGTTTTTTAAATGTTATCAAGACTAATCAAACCCATATATTTGTGCAGATGTTGGGCCAGAGTGACCAGCAGTGCGCCCAAGGGTAACAGCTATCATTCCAGCAGGGGAGGCTATAGGGAGGGTTGTCCTTCGTGATCTTGACATAGCAGAGACCCTTGCAGTATTGCAGGATCAGATCGAGGGTCTCACCCTTGGTATTCAGGATGTGAGGATAGAAGAGTTACCTCTAAGATTACAACACCATACCACTGTCATGTTGAGTTGATGGACTACGCTCTTACGTATGATCACACAGGCAGTGACTTGTTATCACCAGCACCATTAGTATAGGGTGCTTTTCTGCATTTTTGAGTTTTTGGGTCGTATGACCGATTTTGTCCTGGACACAGAACATTTTGTAAAAACTATAAATAGTTAAATATGTTTCTGATTTTCGGAGCTTTATTTTGGTTAAATTATGTGATCCTGATGCAAATGTTAATTGAAATGCTTTTTCTTTTATAAATGCTGCAAATGTCTATCTAACACATAATTTTCTAATGAATCAATTAATGTGTTTAAGTTTTTGGAAATGTGTTGATATTGAATAGAATCAAACTGCCTTTCCAAAATCCTGACCCTTAGGAACATACGATAGATAGCTGGATTCCGAACGGAATATATGCCAGTAAGCTATAGAATGACGAGTTGTGAGTCTAGCCTGACAACAAATTGAGGTATACCATGTGCAATGGCATCAGAGAGAATCTCCATTAGCGCGTTGTACTCAGCAATGTTGTTCATTGATCGACCAATACATACCCCTCTGAAACTTACTAACTCGTCGCTTGGATCAAAAATGGCCCAGGCTACAGAAGATAGGTTTCACATACTACGACTAGCTCTATCGGCATATCCAACAAATGATTCTAATGGGTCTGACATCTGCACCAAAGGCAAAGTGGATTACCTAACCAAAATGATAACTCTTGACGAAAACAAAAATGTAACAAAAGCGTATAAAGAGATTACCACACTTAGTCAAGCATAGTAACGCTTAAGATACAACCCATTTCGGCGTTGCGACAGTGGAATCCCATCGTAATCTACTAGCTCATAGGCTCCTTTTGCCAATACTCTTTTAACAATGTAGGGGCCCATCCACAATGGTTCGAACTTAACTGCTCCCAACTTATCGGATTCTTGATCGTAAAGCAAGACCAGGTCACCTTCTTAGAATACATGGGGTTTGACATTTTTTTAAAATTATGCCTTCACACATTTCTTATGAGCTTCGTTAGCCAAAGTGGCATCACGACGGGTTTCATCCAATTGGATTAGTTCCAAGAAACGAGCCTCTTCCTTCGAAGTTTCAGGAAGTAGATCGATTGTGAGCTTGAGAGATGAAATTTCACACTGAATCGGTAAGATTGCTTCCAGGCCATATACCAACTGAAAGGGTGTAAATCCGGACGCATTTCTCACCGATATCCTATATGCCCATAAGGCTGAGTATAGGATTAAGTGCCAATTCTATTTGTGGACTCTAATCATCCTTTGCTGCATGCGCTTCAGGACTTTGTTGATGGCCTCAACTTGTCCATTAGCTTGCGGATAATATGGAGTAGAACTGTCGTGGGATAGCCCTAATTTGGCAACTAATTCAACCATCATGTGATTGCGAAAATGTGATCCATGATCTATGATTATAGCCTGTGGAACATCGAATCTAGAGACTACATGATTGAAAAAGAAAATAGCAGTTGTTTCACCACTGTTGTTCAATGTAGGCATCGCTTCGGCCCATTTTGTAAAATAGTCATCTGCGACTATGATATACCCATGCCCCCCAGTCGAGGTGGGGTTACATGTCATGAAATCTATGCCCCATTTGGCGAATGGCCCAATAGCAACTACTGGATGCAACAGTGTGGGTGGTAGTCTGGTTTTGCGGTCGAAGATTTGACAAGCATGGCAACTTCTGACTATGATTATGTAATCTTTGAATATAGTAGACCAGAAGTAACCTACTCGTAAGATATTTTTCACTATAGCGTAACCAGATTGATGCCCCCCACATGCGCCTGAATGACAATCATTCAAGACTTTTTCGGCCTCCTCATGCATGAGGCACCTTCATAGAACTGTATCTATACCTCGACGGTAAAGTGTATCACTGACGATCATGTAATCTTTTGCTTGGTATCGAGTACATCATTGTTCGGAGCGAGAGGTATTAGGCCTATATGTTTGGGTTTGGAGATAGATCAGTATATCTCCATACCATGGATCACTTGATGATATCAGAAACAAAGATTCATCCATGATTGATGTTTTGGATGTTGAATTGTTGGACAATGATGGGAGGTCGCATAGTAACTTCGCAAAAACTAGAGATTTCTTTGATTTGGATTTTATGAATTCCAGATCAAACTCTTGCAAAATGGCTATCCATTTCGAATATTTTCCCCCTAGTAACCAACGTGACAAAATGTAAGTCATAGGGTTGCAATCTAACAAAATGGTAATTTTGCGAAAGAGGATGTAGTGTCGAAATCTCTGTACTGCATGAATAGCTGCAAGAGCCAGCTTTTCAACATAGGAGTACTTGCTTTCTGTATCATTTAAGTTTCGACTTAAATAATAGATCGGATGTTCGATTCCATTCTCTTCTTGTACTAAAACCATTGTGATGGTTGTATCTGCTGTAGCTAGATACAGGTTAAAGTCTTTTTGATAATTAGGAGCATACATTAATGATTCTTTTATTAGGGATTCCTTTAGAGCATCAAAGGAAGCATGCACAACCTGATCCCAGTTGAAGGGCACTTCTTTTTTCAAAATATGCATATAACCTTTAGCAAGTTCGGCGTAATTTGGATTGAACCTCCTCAGAAAGTTTGCTTTCCCTTGGAGTTTCTGAATCTAAATCAAATTTGAAGGTGGAGGCATGTCGATGGTTGCCTAAACCTTACATGGTTTGAGTCAAATCCTATCGTTAGAAACTGCGAAACCAAGTAAATGACCAAAACCAACACAAAACACACACTTGTGTGGATTGAGTCGTATTTTGTAGTGTCAGCAACATAGAAATATAGCTCTCAAATGTTGCGGATGATCAAGTTGCTTTCACGAATGAGCCAGTAGATCATCGAGATATGGTTGAATGATGTGTTTTATGTCGTGGAAGTCATAGTTCATAGCCCTCTAAAACGTTTCCCCTGCATTCTTTAAAATGAAAGGTAGTTTATGGTACGTGAATGTGCCCCACGGACATATAAATGCAGTCTTTGACTAGTCCTGTGGGCGGATGTTTATTTGATTGTATCCAGAAAATCCATCCATGAATGAAAATATTTCGCATCTAGCACATTCATCAATTATCTGGTCAATGAAGGGTGTAGGGTAGTTGTCTTTTGGACAAGCTTGATTTACATCCCTGTAATCAACGCACACTCTAATCATTCCTTGCTTTTTCATGACAGGAACAATATTCGATACCCAATCAGTTAGAGGAACAGGGTAAATGAAACCAGCATGTAAAAGTTTTTCAACTTCTGCCTTGATGGTAGCGGCTTTCTTTGAGTGAACTTGCCGAAGCTAGTGTCGTATCGGTTTGACATATTGATACATCTTGATTTCATGTTCAACTATGCTTGAGTCAATGCCTGGCATTTCTTCATATGACCATGCAAAGACATCTCTAAATTCATGAAAGAGAGTGCAATATATTTCCAGTTCTGAAGAAGAACAAGATTTGCCAACATGAATATTCTCTACAACATTAGGTTTGGTCGAGATATTTATGGCGATAGTTTCTTCAATATTGGACATATTTCACTTGGAATCCACCATATTTATAGCATTTGATAGAAAATAGAAAACTGAAGGATGATTAAGGTCACTAGAATAATCTTCGTTGTTATCTTGAAGATGGGAACGATGGTGGTTATCTTCCCATGGTGCCTCTCCTATCATCATTGGCTGAATGATTCCTTCGTCTGTAAAATGTATATGTGACCAAGGATTTGAAGAGGTGCCATATTCTAGAGACCTATCTATCCAAACACTTGATGAGTGTTGATTTGGGTTTTCTGCCCAGGCCAAGAAAATTGATTGCTACAAAATTTCTATTGGGCTTGGAGGCAATACCTGGCGATGATCCATGCTAACAAAATGTTCAGAAATCTTCTTAATCTTCGCTGATGTAGAAGATACCATATTGCAGGTTTCCACCATGGCCACTCCCGCCAGATTACTCGGAGGCAGTAGTGCAAAAGTACCCATTAAGGCAAGGTCTTTTAGGAGGCCTACTCTGACATTTTGAAGCAATTGAGAGCTTCCGTGGATCATTGGAATGCTTCTCGTAGCTTGTGAACTGTTGGGGAAAAAAGTTAGCTGGTCAATGATTGTAATTCCACCTTGGAATGGAAATGAAATCTTTCTAAAATATGTTGACACAATAGCAGCCATAGCATAAATCCAGGGCCTGCCCAGTAAAATATTTTAGTCAAGGTTTCCATCGATAACTTCGACTTCAATTTCTACTGTTTTTCCCCACAGTTCAACTTGCAAGTTACTTAGAATCCCATACAACATGTATGTTTGTCCATCGAATGCTTTTAATGTCATTGATGATCTTGACAAGGGTGGTGAGCCTAAAGTTTTCCAGCAACTCATTGACATAATGCACGTAGATGCCCCCTCATCAATGATTGTTCGATGAAAAGTTTTGTTAAGGGATTTTACCTGTAAGAGGAAAGCGAGTTGAGCCGGTAACTAAGGTTCGTATCCTTTATGATTAAAGGCCACTAGATTTGAATCCCTTGGATCAATCCCACCTATTGCTGATAATAAAGCTAACTTTTGGGAGGGGTAATTCTGCAGTACTTCAAGTGTCTACATAGTGGATGGTGATTGAGCCAGATCCTCTACTATATTATAAGTCTGTGCTACTTGAGCATGAGGATTAAATGTCGATTTATGTACTACTCTCTTTGGCGGCTTTATTGTTAGCTCAAGAATGATGGGTGGCACAAATTCGGACGAAGTTGTTGTTGAACTACTAGGTTGATCTATAGCCTTATTGTTCAACATCTATGGATTCCCATAATCTTTATTCCTTGTCGATATCAAAGCATCATTTTGTTGTTTCAAAATGGAAAACATTAGCACTTGGGATGGGGAAGCATTATCAATAGCAACCATATTAGTTTCTGGGTTTGGAAATGGATTAGTCAACACAGCCAAGGTACTTGGTTTCTTGAAGAACTTCGTGACCTCAGCTCAATGCAAACAATCTCTCATATAATGGTCCTCATCACATATGAAACATGGCTGATTAGGTTTCTTTCACCCAGTAGGGTTTCAAAAAGGTTTCTCAGGAGTCAAATCTTCCTATTTCTTCTTTTTGTTTTTCCCTTTCTTCTTGTCCCCTAGTTGCTTCGGTTCTTTGCCTTTGTCCGATGACATGGCATTAACCTCTGAGGCAGGAAGTTTGTCATTTTCTTTTTTACTGGAAACTGCAAGGGCCTTAACAGATGGGGCCTTTGCAGTTTGCATACTTGAGGTGCCAATCACACCATCACCAGCATGAGTGTCCCTTTTTGATTTAGGGGGAGGAGGAATGGAAAATTCTGGTCTAGGAGCATCAAGAATTTTGTCATAGAGCATACCAGACTAAGTATAGATCAAATCTAGATATTGTGCACAAGCAATGACTTGCTCTTCAGTGACGACTCCTCCCTTGGCCACATCTTTTGTGATAGAAGGTAACAATGACTTAATAAACCATTCAGCTAGAAGCTGATCAAGAACATATGTCTTTACCATTTGACAATGTCATCACCACTCATGAATATGATTAAATACATGAGTGGCCATTGTCTATTTAAAATTGGTAAGGAGTTTTGTTCCTATTTCGTACCTTATGGGTAGCTAAAAATGGGTTAAAAGGTGTTTAGATTGCAACAAGATGATGGAGCTTAGTGAAAAGAGTCGCCTTCACTAAGTGGGCCCGCTGGCTATTTTTGGCGCAAGTCTATTTTTAGACTATGTCTATTTTTAGACATATGGATCATGTCTATGGATTGCAGGTTGCTGTTTATGGATGATTGATCAAGTTGGAAAAAATAGATGGACTTCTATTTTAGACCACAGCGGAGTGACTGCTCAGTCTAAATATAGAACAGTCAAATATTATTAGCTCATAATAATATTTAGACTATAAACTTTGTCTTATTCTCTTGGAGCACTTCAGTTTGAGCTACAGAGGTGGCACATGCAGCTTTCAGAAGGAAATACGCTTTTCTTATGAGTCAGTTGAGTTGTTGCATGCATGACTTCAGTTAGAACTCAAGTGAGTTGAGTTTAGTGGACTGGAGGTGCAGTTGATGGAATTGTGTTCAGTTTAGCTTTGTTAAACTGGTTGTATTTAGTCTAATTGGCAAATAGACTAGAGATGAGTTGGGTGAATTATTTATTAATTAATTCACAAGTTATTAAATCATAATACAACTAATGAATACATCAGTTAACTCAGTTGCATGTTAGTGCATGTTCAGTTCAGCAGGGACAGGTGTTAGAGAATCAGATTGTTATCAGTTGTGACTATAGTTGTGCATCAGATCTTGCACAATCAAGGGATTGAGTATGCCAATGAGTTTGCTCACGTATTTTCCCAAATTGTAGCTTGTGCTCATGTGATTTAGCCAAGTAAATACGTGGTTGCCTTGGAATTATTATCAGTTCTTGTGCAGGTATTGAGCAGCGGAGGCAGGCAAGCAGCGAAGGAGATTTGAGCCAGTGATTGATTCAGATCTGAGCTGTATTGTGTGTAACAGAGGGGGAGATACTTGTGAGAAGTATTATGCTGTGTAATGTTACATGACTCAATCATTAATATACAGATAGTTGGGGTTTTTAGCGAGATGCTTTCCCCGGGATACATACTGTGTTAATGTGTGAATGCTCTTGATGTTTTATTGTTATTGATGCAGCTATATTGATGATCAACGTAGAGGAGCTTATGTATTGTGTATGTTTTCCGCAATAGTACATGATCAGGATAATCTCTGTTGAATATGTGTTAAATTATTCAAAATTTCGACATGGTATCAGAGCTGTTGATCATCTGATCTACTATTCAGGAAGTGTTTACATTCTATTTCTTCAGGCAGAGTCTGTAATCG